>OU026153.1:112270428-112414663 GCA_907269105.1 Volucella inanis | reverse complement strand
CAGTGGACGTCCAAAAGAGGCTGTTTCAGATGAAAACATCAAAAAAGTCCACAAAATGACGAATGAGCCTTAAGTGAAGTTGATCGAGATAGCTGAGGTTCTGAAGATATCAAAAGAGCGTGTGTGATATATCATACACGAATATTTGGACATGCGAAAGCTCTGTTCAAAGTGGGTGCCGCGTTTGCTCTCAGTCGACCAAAAACAACAACGTGTTGATGATTTAGAGGAGTGTTTAAAGCTGTTCAATGACAATGGATGAAACTTGGCTTCATCAATTCACACCAGAGTCAAGTCGGCAGTCAGCTGAGTGGCGAGCAGGCGACGAACCTCGTCCAAAACGACCAAAACTCAACAGCCGGCTGGCAAGGTTATGGCATCCGTATTTTGGGATACACATGGAATAATTTTCATCGACTATCTCCAAAAGGGGTAGACTATCAACAGCGAATACTACATTGCGTTGTTGGAACGTTTGAAGGACGAAATCGCAGAAAAACGGCCGTATTTGAGGAAAAACAAGTGCTGTTTCATCAAGATAATGCACCGTGTCACAAGTCGATGAAAACGATGGCAAAATTGAATGAATTCGGCTACGAATTGCTTCCCCAGCCACCGTATTCTCCAGATTTGGCCCCCAGCTACTATTTCCTGTTCGCACACCTCAAAAGAATGCTCGCTGGAAAGAGATTTAAGACCGATTAAGAAGTAATTGCTCTACAATATTTTTAGATGTTGCACAAGCTTTTGACCAGGTTTGCCATAAGGGCTTAGAATATAAACTACATAGAGACCTACCAAGACAGTACTACGATATATATTACTAAAGTCTTACATAGCAGATAGATTTTTAAGAGTTCGCGATGACTGCCACATCCGCCGACGACACTGCTCTTCTATCATCTGATGGATGCGTGGCTAAAGCAACAGAAAAACTACAAAATTCAGTTCAAGAGATATGTGATTGGACGGGACGATGGCGAACTAAACTTAATGAGTCAAAGTCCACCCATATCAGTATTTCAGTATTTTTATTGCAGTATAACGACGACATTTATAATAGACCGTTCAAATCTTTAAGCTATAAATGTGATACAATTAATAAGTGATTTAGGAATAAACTAAGATTACAATTCTTTTCTCAATAAAGTAAACTGTAAAATATTAACATCTGATTGAAATAAGTTTGAGTAAAAAAAAAAAAAAAAAAAAAAATTATAAGCTTTCTTGAACAATTAAGTTAAATATTTGTATGGTGTGAAATTTATATTCAGTATTCTTGCTATTTGTCTGCTGTATGTCGAAATAGAGTTTCATTAAAGCTATTTGTACTATAGAGTCGTCTTATATTAAGGGGGAGTGAATTCCAAAGGCGAATGGTGTAAACGAAAAACTGTCGTTCGGTAACTTGATAAGCAACACGAGGTACAATTAAACTTAAAGATCTACTTGAATGCGTAAAACCTTAGTTTATCACATAAGTATTGGGACTGTTGATTATAATCCTGTGTAGATATTTGATTGTGCAGTAGTCAAAATTTCGGTCAAGTGTGCAACCAAGAATATTTTTGGTATAAGCCGACACATGAGCAAAACGATTTAGGCCGTATACGTATCGCACAACATTGTTAAAAGCAACGTTGAGCTTACGTCTGGCAAAGGCGCTGGTGCAAGAAAAAATTTCGCAAATAAGAAAATAACGAATGTTTCTTTAGTTAAAAATAACCGAGTAGTTCCAACTAGTTCTTACACAGCTAAGTGTCTAGGTATGAATCTGGATGCAAAACTGAGATAAAAGGAACATGTAAAAAAACAACTCTACATAGGGCTGTTAAGGCTTAAGCTTATAATAAATGCTTGCTTTCAACAAAGATATGTTTCACATCACTGGAAGATGGCAGAGGTTATTGTTATACCTAAACCAGGTAAACCTCTAACGGAAGTTTCTTCTTACAGACCAATCTCACTGTTACCGGTGTTATCAAAAGTATTTGAAAAACTGCTCCTTAA
Organism: Volucella inanis; assembly: GCA_907269105.1. Lineage (NCBI taxonomy): Eukaryota > Metazoa > Arthropoda > Insecta > Diptera > Syrphidae > Volucella > Volucella inanis. Next base: position 112,412,653 of record OU026153.1, on the reverse strand, counting down.
AAAACTAAATGGAATTATAGAGCAAAGAAGGCTTATTCCCATCCATCAGTTGAGTTTAGAAATAGGCACTCGACAATAGACTTAGCATAAGGGCTTAGAATATAAACTACATAGGGACCTACCTAGTCAGTACTACGATATACTAAAGTCTTATATAGCAGATGGATTTATGAGAGTTCGCTATGGCCCAGGTGTTCCACAGGGAAGCGTTCTGGGACCCACCCTGTATTAATTATATACCAGAGATATACCGATTGCGAGTCAAAGTCAAAGTCCACCCATATCAGTATTTCAGTAATTCAGGGTTTCAGTATTTCAGTGTTTCAGTATTTTTATTGCAGTATAACGACGACATTTATAATAGACCATTCAAGTCTTTAAGCTATAAGTGTGATACAATTAATAAGTGATTTAGGAATAAACTAAAGTTACAATTCTTTTCTCAATAAAGTAAACTTTAAAATATTAACATCTGATGGAAATAAGTTTGAGTACAAAAAAAAAAAAAAAAAAAATTATAAGCAATTGAACAATTAAATTAAATATTTGAATGGTGTGAAATTTATATTCAGTATTCCTGCTATTTGTCTGCTATATGTTGAAAGTGAGTTTCATTAAAGCTATTTGTACTATAGAGTCGTCTTATATTAAGACGCAACAAAAATATTTTTTGAGAAAAATCACAACTACTCTAACCCGAACATTTTCCGAAATGTGAGTGTGGATGGAAAAAATTACTGAAAACAGTAACAATTTTATTCATATTTTATGGAAGAAAGAGGTGACAAGAACAAACGACCAGAAAAATCACGGCAACCAACGAATATTTTAATACTAACCGTTATTCGTATTACACATAGGATACTATATGTAATTTTACCAATCATTCCTATTATAGAGTTGTCAATTGGGAGAATTTGCTACTCATATTCAGAAGATTGGACTTTCACTCTATATATGTATATACAATATGTATGTACAATATATATTTTTATTTTTTGTTTTGTAAATATTAGATGTGTAACTCAATAACACACCGTAGTTGAAAACTAATTAGAACATAGAACATAGAAAATAACATAGCTTTTTTTCATATTCTTCACTCACAAGATATCTGCAGTGGTAATCTACCTGCAGATGACATTCCGCTTTTTTTTTGTCTCACGTATATCGCTGAAATGTGTTCACAGAAGAATATTTTACAAAACAAACTGGTGTCGGTGAAATCTAGGCTGAAATTATTTAGAAAATTAAACAATAAGAAAATACTGAAGATGTGGTAAAGTAGGGGCTGCACATTAGGGCTGAAAAAGCTAATCGTCCATAAGAACTACCAAAAAAGACTTAGATACCAGTGCCAAAAATCTGTTGTGCTCCAAAAATATGGTGTATGGTAAGATTTAAATAACGGTTGGTCTTTTAGAAGTTTCTGTTTAAATCGTATGTTATTTGGACATTGACAGCTCTTTACCGATCGAAATCTTGACTGTCAGTCAGTATCGTACATCCGCAGGACGAAATGAATAGCTTTATGCTTGATCAAAGTTGAGATACATTGCAAACATATTTCAAATGTGAATTCTTTGTCAGCCAAATAGTTGTTTTATTGTATAGAAGTTTTGATCGAAGTAAAGCGTCCACCATTCCTGCTCTACGCAAATTTGTGCAAAGAGTTTTTTTAGTTTTATCAACCGTCGTCGTACAGTATGAATCGACGAGAATATGTCAGCTGTGACCGAGAGTGTTCGAATTAATCCAGAAACATGACTTACGATTGATCTCAACAACTCAATATTTCACCCACCAGGCTGATAAGAATTTTGCACAAAGATCCCGCATTATTCTCTTACAAAGTCCAGCTATCCACAATCCGCTTTGCTTTCGGCTCTCAGTTTGGGCATTACTGCGCTCGAATTGGACGTGGAATTTGGTGGAAAATCAGTTGATTGGAACTTAAAAAAATACAAATGGAAAGTATGTAACTACAAGCTTTGGCATCCGTCTTAGAGTAGTAAGTAGGTTAACTTTAGATTACATTGATACTTGCAATATCTGGCTCTAGTAGCCCAGCAATCGGTGCTTCTATTAAAAAATGGGAAGGCATCAAGACATTAAGATCAGCTGTATCTTCTGGGTTTATTATGGGACATAATGGGCGAGAATTAATAATTGATTCAATTTGACAAACCACTTTATGCAATTTTTCATGATTGATGACAATACAGAAAGCAACATGTAGACAATGATTCATTCGTAGACATTCAATTCCATCGTTGAGACATATGTCTGTCTTCGAAGGCGTTCCAAAAAAATTGTTTGCATTGTCTGAAAATATTCTTTTCGGCGTACATCTTCTAGAAATAAGCTTTTGTAAGTTTCTAAAAATAATTGTGATGAAAGATCCTCCGCAAGTTGAAATGAACAGCGGCTGGACTGAAACTCTTTAAGTTGGAAAATTACCCATGAGTTGATATCTTATAATTGGTTTAGTTCTGAAGCATTGGATGCATTTATTTAGGGGCTGTCAACGGTCTCGCCACACTGAAAGCATCGGTTCCCACTAGATCACCGAAATCAAGCAATGTTGGGCGCGGTAAGTACGTAGGTGGGTGACCACATGGGAGCTCAGTACTCGCGTGTTGTTGACAAAACGCGCCACATGGGCATAGTACCCCGGGGTTAAATCCCGGACCCTACAAATTAATTTGTATCGTTCCCCTGATAATAATAATAATAATAATAATAAAAATAATATTTATTTAGGATCGTCCTCCGAGTAGTGTTTTAGTTTCTATGTCAATATTTTTAGCAGTTAGAGGTTCTAAACTGCCGCTTTCATTTCAGCATCTAAGATAACTTATAAAACAATGAATATATCTGAAGATCCTCTGGAGTCTTTTTTTAAAGGAATTATGGAGCTTAGAAGTAGTGTAAAAATCTTCAGATACTGCCAGTAAACAAACTGCCTTTGTGCTTCACTTTCCTGGTCAAGCATTATAAAAAATGGATTATAAAAAAGTCCAGTTTTGGCCAGCTTATCTCTCTTCTTTTAAAAGTTTGAGCAATTAAACCACTGAGAAGAGTTTATTATTTCGGCAAGGTAATATATGTTCCTCGAGGCAGTATGTCAACAGAATTTCTATCCGTTGGAACATGCCTTCAATCTATGCCTGAAATCCATGCTATCCATGCTGGCATCAAAAAATCCATGCATTTCGTTTTCAGCGCCAAATAACCAAACGTGTCTTGAAATCTTTATTTAAGTTATTAGCTTCAGTACATGACAAAAGTTAGTCCAAATAGTACGGAAATTCATAGGGAGAGATTCATCCTAATTTAGATTTTCTTTCCACAGTACTTGCAAAAACATTTTAGCCTTTATAGCTATACGGACGGGGGTCCTATATTCCAGCAATGTCGGAGAGTACCTTTCGCTTATATATTCCTTTCTCTATGTTAGACAATTCCTGAGCAAACCCAAACTGATTCAAAACTGGGTGTCAAACTAAGCCTTGGTTACATCTCCATCATTTATTTTTAAAAATATCTCTTTGTTTTTGGCTGGGATATCTTTTAGTACTTCAGAATTGTTTGAATACTATTTTTTTATTTGGAAGTGATCTTTGCTTAGTATTTTATATACTCGATCTCTGATATGAGGTTTATCTATTGTATAGACACCACCTACGAGTAGCATATCATAGACATAGAACAAATTTTGAATAATCATAGAATCAATAGGATATACATTTTCATCTAGAGCATGTTGGTGCATCGTGCGTATGGTAAGATGTGCATCGAGAGTGTATGTTACAGTGTTTATCTAAATATCTAAAATTTTTTATCTTCGTTCTATCTTTAAACGATAAATTGAAACTGTGTATTAGGTGAATAAACCAAGACACATCTATACATTTCACATATATCTGCACTGATGACGTATCTTAAAGTTCTAAATCTTAATAATGTCATAAAGAGGGTAGCTTGAGTTATTGCCCCAACTAAGAGTTTTTCATTCAATGAAATTTTAGTTCCGAAAGCCGAAAGAAAGATTTTTTTCCTCTATTAACAGCGACTTATTACAAGCCAATGCTGGCCAGCTATATTGGGGAAATTGTTATCTTACCTCTAACGTGAATGACAAAGCTAATCACCTACAATCCCTGATTTCAGAACTCTTTGATAGGCATGTTCCCGAGAAGATAGTTGCAATACGTAATAAAAAATTTCCAAAATTTATAACTGAAGTTCGAAATGCGATCAAAATTCTTCATAAACTAGATGCTGAGAGAATTATTGTCGGGCCCGTAATAACTTTACCTTTATTACCAGAAAAAAAACAGAAAGTATTTTTCATCAAAACTGGTTACTGAACATACATCCAAAAAACACCGTTCAATCGGTGTTGAAAAAGACAACAGTTGACAAAATCCCAAACTTAAATGAGTTTAATAAGGCATTTATACCGAGTGCTACTAACAAACTAAGTTTCAACCCCAATAATGACTTAATTTCTGACTTCCATATTGTTACTGAATTTGATGTAGTTCAATATATAAAGTCTAATGCTGTGGGCGAAGATGGCATATCTATTAGATTTGTAAAGATGATCCTACCTAATATTTTAAATGCTCTCACACGCATCGTAAATTACTGCATTACTTCTGCAACCTTTCCAGGTAGTTGGAAATTGGCGAAGATTATTCCTGTTCCAAAAAAATCCCAACCGTACTCAACTTCTGATTTCCGACCTATAAGCATATTACCATGTCTATCAAAAGTCATAGAGAGGATCATGGAAAACAAGATTACCACTTTTATAGATCAACACGACTTACTTTCACTGGTTCAGTCAGGATTCCGTGCTGGACATAGATGTTCGACAGCTATGATCAAAATCTTTGACGATATAGGAACTCAATATGATATGGACTATCTGACGATACTTTGTTTGCTAGACTTCTCAAAGGCATTTGAGAAAACTGCGGAGACTGCAGAATGCTCAACGCAATTACTATCCCCGACAGGTGCCCACTATCTCATCTCCACGATGTTACCACCATCCTCGACGGATGCACTATTTTTTCAAAAATCGATCTCGTTCTTGCTTACCATCACATCCCAATGTCACCGGAAGACCGCGGTAATAACACCGTTTGGCCTCTTTGAATTTACACACATGTTATGCCATTCGGACGTCGAAACGCGGCCCTACGTAGATTTTGGCCCTCATCCAGTTTCACACCAATGCCAACAAAGCGTAGACTAGTTAAGGCCTTATTTTTACTTATTATTGATTACACTGCCATTGTTTACTGCAAGCCTCACTTCCACTCACAACATAAATTACTTGTTGCTTTTAATGATATGGTCAAGTATATATGTATATGGCGTGAATCGTATATTTCACAATATCACACATGGGTACTTGGTTGCTTATTCAAAAAATTCTTTGATTAAAGATGGTGTGTATTTATGCTATGTATTTTATCTATACAAAACAGATATCCCAAGTACTTGCTTAGTAAGATACAATTCACCCAATCTAGCAGAACACAAAATATTATAGTTCCTTCCTTTAATTACTAAAACTCGTCGCGCCTTTTCTTCATCCTCGCTACCAGACATTGGAACTCTCTTAGAGCAACAACAAAACAAATAGTAGGAGCTAAAATATTTAAAACTTTCGCGTTAAAATATATATATTAAATGCAATAACTATATTCCTTCTTCCTTTCTGCCATATATTATCTATATCATATCATCTATCATCTTCTTTGTTTCTGTTTTTTTTTGTAGTTTAAATTTTTTTTATTGTATTTGCTTTAAATTGTATTACCTAACCTTTGAGTTACATATGTACTATAAAAAACAAAGTCTTACCTGTATTTTTTTCGAAAAAAAGCCTCTTCCACGCCTTTCAGCGATTGAAAACCTCTTTCAACAACTATCAATAGTAGTCTACGTTGGTATTTCATTTGGTACCGATTCTCCCTTTCATTTTGTGTGTAAGAAAAGATCCAACTTGTTCGATATAAGATGTATCAGGGAAATACAAATAATTTGTTCAATTGATCCTAGTGTTCGAAGTGCCCAGCAACGAACATTGATGGCATCACTCACATAGTCTATTAGCATACTTCCCTTTAAGCAGTTTCGCAGTAGTCTAATTTGAAAGAGTAATCTCGAGCGATTGTATGATTTCGTTTGTAGAATCTATTAAACGTAATCGATTATGTTAAAAATGTTCAATTTCGGTTAGGTCATGATTTTAATCCATAAACGTTTTGAACATCCCGTAGACATCCATCCGATCACTATATTTTCCACTGAATTTGTTAAGTTTAAGTTTGAGCAGTCGAGTTAATTCCGTTTTTTTGATAGCATATGATGAGGAGGTTTAAAGGGTTCCTGTTCATAAATTTTTTATTGATTTGGGTTAAAATATTAGTTTTTAGTTCACAATAAGATACTTCGAAACTTGTTCTTCTGTCTTCCTCCAGCTCAGACCGACCTGACCGAGTCGACCGACGACTGATCACGTTCACTAGGGCATTTGTAAAAAAAAAAAAAAAAAAAAAAAAAACGGAACGCGTAAAACTAACAATAGAAAAACAACGGAACCACCGCGCGCGTGTGTAATAAACAAAAAAGAATATAGATAAATAAATAAAATTAGTGCAATGCAGTGGAGAGAGAAAAATATATTACTCAATGCAGGTATCCCACCTCTCCCGTTCCTGGTCGAAGTACTGTTGCACTTGCAGTTAGTTAGTTAGATGGATAGCGAGTTGCGAGTGTGAATTTTGTTGGTGCACTGTTTAATATTGTTGTAAGGGCATAACACCAACAACAGTTTGATTAGGTAAACCAACCATCGCCGGTGTATGTGTTTTTTTTGTTGGTGTGCGATTATGATTCGGGAATTCAGGGTGGACGTAACCAATATACTCGTGCTAAAAAGTTATCACTTTTCTGCGTACGTCCAAATCTGTAAATACAGGCCAGCTGCTTTGGCACTTATTAAAACATAGGTAGATCCCTGCCCACACCACTAAGGCCTTTCAGATCTGAAGTTACCAGGCTACGAACTACATAGTGCCATAATTATTTACTCACCCCGGTCCCGCCATCTACGTGCGTAGTGATGTAGCTTACCAGACTCCACCACCAGACTCTTCTACGCTGACAAAACCACTGTGTAAGCTATTTCACAGTCCTACTTTTCAGGATTCTCACGGAGCGGATATTAAACGAAATTAGTTGAGCCCGTCACTAATAAAGATCAACCTTTTTCTCTCTCCTCCTATCAACCCATTGCACTTACGTCCCTTCTTTCCAAGATCGTGGAAGCGCTAATAAGCCATCAGCCTATGAAATATCTCAAAACACGAAAACTTCTCAATGACTGGCAATATGGTTTCGTAGTAACAAGTACACTGGTGATTTGATGGTAGATTTCACCAAAAAGTGGAATCAAAGCGTACTGTTTGAACAAAGGATTACTCATGTTTATATATGCTCAAATTAATTGTTAAAAACTTATTACAATGTTGTTAACTCTTAGATCTAAAAAGAAACATAACTAAACACAAATATCAAATATTCAATAAATTTTTAGCAACATATATAACATTTGCAACATTTTTACATATATAAAATAAAACAAAAAATTATAGCGACCACAACACTGAACATAAAACAGTATATATTTTATACAATCGAAAACTCTTAAATATAAAATCGAACGACATTCCAACTCACTCAACCTTAACTATACAATTTTTGGTCCGTTCGACCAGTGTAAAATAAAATCAGTGCTATTTAAATCTTATCTGTAATAATAATAAAAAAAAATAAATAAATAAAGACCATTTTTATTTTGAAAACCGTATCCGAGAGTGTAGAGCGTCGAGGATGTTTCAGTAGCTGACAATTTTCTCATCTATAATTGTAATTATACGCAGGTGAGTGCCGTGCATTTTCTTCTCCTCTTTTAAATTAAACTGATTTACACATACATACATATGGTTATATGATGAAATATTATTTTTATTCATGCAGTCAACAAATGAAAAATCCTTATTTTCAAAATTTGCTTTGATACTCCAATTTAAATCTTTGTAGATTGCTAAGAAACATTTATTTTCATCACTTTTTACTGTCCTTTCTTCTGCACTACATTCACTCAGTGAACTCATCTTTGCAATTTTAATTAATACAATGAATCAGACTGAGACAACGTAGTGAAACAAAGATTTTGAATACCAATTTGAGCTTTAGCTTATTGCAAACACTTAATCTCGGTACCTTTTGCGCCGTGTCATATTTCAGTCTACTGAGACTGAGCGAAAGCTTTTTGCACACGACCAAGTGTCTTTAGTACAAGAGCTTGCACTCGACCTCTAAACTTTGAAATCAGAAACGCAATGTTTAGGTCGACTTTTTTTTTTTAATTTCTACACTGCTGACCTCCCCCAATCCATTAATTTGGCTAAGTGTCCATCTCGTCTTCACGTTCAGGTATTGCACAGCTGCAATGTTATGAAGGAAGCCTTGGAATCAGTGTCTATGAGAGCTCTTAGTGTTATCAACTTTCCATCGGCTGCTCTCACTTTAACTGAAGCTATTGAGAGCAAGACAAGTTGGTGTGTGTATGATAGACTCGATAGTTCTGACGTAGGCCCATTAATTTCTGTCTGTGGCTCTTCCTGAGTTTGATTGGCATTGCTATATACATTTGGGTCGTTTGATTGTGTGTTGGTTTGAATATAGTAATTGCTTGGAACCGTATACGATTTATATGGTGCAAGCTATTGAAATTTAATTGAAATTTTAATTGTGTGGAATAAACTGAGAAGTATATATGTTGTAAGATGGGTAAGTTTGGTTTGACTGATTTTGTGGTATTAGGTGTTATAAGGAATTATGGCGCTGTTTGCAGTTATAATAACATTTCGGACTTAACATTTACTTTTAATATTGAAAACAGTTTATTTTTCTTGGTCTTCATTCATCTCCAAACATTTCTCTCAATGCATGTTGTCCCTTTCGACAAATCTTCTAATTTGTTTACCGTTTTTGCACCTCTCAAGTGTGAAGAATCTGCGTTTTAGATTTCGGGGTTATAACTGCGTTCCAAATCTATACTGCAAAAACCCAAAACAATCTTTTATTTTTGGACAATTCTTTGTTGCTGCCCAATTTTTTTCCCCATAGCTATTGGGTGGTATATCTTAGCTTTTGTATGGTAACCAAAAGTTAAAATGGTCTTCTCATAGTTCTCCGGTGTAGAATCGCCTGCGAGGTAACTTAAATGATCTTTATATTGACTGCTGAGCCACTGGTCATGGTAACATGTCCGAAAAATAATTTCGTGTTTGTAATCACTACGCTCTGTTAGGATTTCCCAAGCACGATTGTAATCGACTTTGTCATTGATCTTTCGGCCGTTGCACTTTAAATACTGTAACTTGTAAATTTCCGACAGAGTTGATGAGATATGTACTAGAGAAGCAAACATCTCATGAAATGATCTCCACGGATTTGAGTACAAGGGATGTTTGTACGCAGCGCGGGCGAAGGAAATTTAGGGAGGAAGAGAAGAGAGGTCCCGATGTATATTGTTCTTAAATGTTTGCATATTGCATCTACCAAGAAATAGAGAGCCCGATAAGACATTCCATAAGCGTTGTAGGGCTAAGGAACGAATTACCATATTTTAGAGTACGTCCGAAAGTGGGCTTTAGGGTATACTGATGAGTATTCATAGCGAGACGAATTTTTATCTCACGGGTTTGAATTCTATCTAGCGGGTGTAGAATTTTTTTAGGAGTACCTGATCTGATAACGGTATTGTACCCCAATTTTGGACGGGGGTTGAAATATTTCTTACATCGCTTGAGGATGACATTTCGCACCATTTTTGGCGACATTAAATATCATTCCAACGTAGGTTATCACTAACAGACATCCTGAAAATAGAAAGTTTTTAGGTTTCAAAGATGAAGTGCCATTCATGGATAATGACTAGGTACTTAGATTTCGCTTTAATGACAGCAGACAGCATTGAGTTTTGAAAGAATAAGATTCCACTCTGTTGAAAGTTCCCCAATTGGTTATGATGTTAACATCGGAATTTAATGAGCTTAACGTGCGCTGCTTTTCCGTTCTATAACCTAAGAGCAAGGACGTGATTCCGGGAACGAATATGAAATGCAGAGAGTACTGTTAACAACAAAGGAATATATTGGATTAGAATTAGCAGATAATAAAAAAAAATGAAAATTAAAAATAGTGTCGGAGATATAACAGAGCCCTGGGGCACGCCAGCATTTATTTTGTGATAATCAGACCTGAAATTATCCAAGACTTGAATTGATCGTTCCGGAATGTAATCTGATCCTGGGAAGAAGAGAGCCCTAGTTCACAAAAGCACGCATTTTCGAAAAAAAAAAAATCCTGATACCAAACTCTGTCAAATGCTTTAGAAATATCAAGTGCAACGATCTTGCTTTCGCCGGATTGATGTAAGATTAAGTTCCACTTTTCAGTGAGACATGCCATCTGTTGTCATCACTGGTCGACAACAATGCCCCCAAGAAAGAAGTCACAATGGTAGAGAGAAGAACTGTCAACATGAGGAGGTGTATATTTATATGTCAAGAAAAATAAAATTTTTTATTATAAAATTTGAACCACAGTTCGTACCGGTATCTTTATTTATTTAAATCCGTTTCCTGAATCCGTTTTTTGGCAGAGTTTTTAAACTAGTTGCACAAGACGCCAATGGTAATGATTTTAGTAACGCGATCTGTAGAAACAACTCCGTTTTTATTTACCGGCACAAGACGCCAAACATATTTTGTGTGCTAAATTACTGGCACTGGTACCACCAGTGGTTTCTCAGGAACGAGCGGAGGCGATTAAGCAGTTACTGGACACGTCCACAGGGTCCTGCAGAAACTGCCAATCAAAGCTCAACAGTTGTGGGAGAAAAAGCTAGGAATGAAGGCAGACAGCAAAGAATTTCCAACTTTACAGGAGTTAAAGCAGTTCTTAGAGGACAGGTTCAGAACACTTAAAGCAGTCGTGCAGCAACCAGCACGAGGGCTTCCAGAAACGCTAAGACCATCATGTCATCGAGACTCGTTCCATCAGCAAACCAAGGTAGATAAGTTTACTTGCAAGGTGTGCAGGAAAAGGCAGCATACGATTAGGATGTACAGCAAGTTCCTTAAGATGAGTATCTCAGAACGGTGTCAAAGAGGAGAATAGTTAGGTATTTGCAAAAATTTTCTCAGTTATAGCCACAGCTCAGGGGAATGCCCAAACACTCGTAGGTGTTATTATTGCCAACAGCCGCACCATTCTCTTCTTCACTTTAACGCAAACCCTCAGACTCCGTCTTTTGTTCCAGGTCAGTCCTTCGTTCCAAATCAACGGTCAACGGTAAACACCTTGCATTCCACGTCAGAGGTCAACACACAGGTACGGTAGACTACAGCGATTGTGAACGTCAGGACTGCTTCCGGAGAATTTATTTCACTTCGAGCTCTGATTGATTCAGGTTCTGAAGCTACATTTATTATCGAGTTAGCTGTCCAATTGCTTCGCTTGAAGTCTGCGCAAATTAAAATTTCTTGGTTAGGGTTGGTCAGCAGCGGCACATGTACGAAGGTTGTCGAAGTCACCTTGTCATCTCAGCATGCAGCCTTCGCAAAAAAAACGCAGACCTGTGTTTTCAAGTCACTGCCTGGCCTTCTCATGGCCCGAACTCTACGTGTTGGTAGAAAGTATCTGGATGGCTTGGTACTAGCGGATCCTGACTTTTTTTGTCCGACCAAAATAGATTTATTCATAGGTGGCGATGTCTATGCCGAGATATTGTTGACTAAAACAATAAGTTCGTAGTAGGAGAATTTGTTCGTGCTCCAAACGACCAAGGTTGTTTGGATCCTTTTTGGAAGAGTACCAATGTAGTAGAGTCACCGCCCACTAGAACTTTTTTTCAGACAGGTGAAGACAACGATCACTTTAAGAGGTTTGAAGAACTGGAGGAGATACCCGTGATACCGAGTGTTAGGAACACTTTGTTCGCAACGTCCGAAAAATGGACGATGGACGTTACCAAGTGTCATTACCGTTCAAAGGTAACACGCGTCCAGTACTTGGGACATCACAGGATGGAGCTCCTTAACGATTTTTAAGCCCGGAAAAACGTCTGGCAGCCAATACTCTTCTACGTGACCAGTATGTGACTTATATGGAAGAATACAAGGCACTCGACCATAGTCAGAAGGCGAAATTGATAATCCTGGACACTATTTCCTGCCACATCATTCTGTATTGAAGGAAAAAAGCTCAACTACAAAACTCAGAGTGATCTTTGGCGCGTCGTTCCGTACAGGTGACGGATTATTGCTAAACGATCAGCTTATGACAGGCCCCAAATTGCAGGTCAGTGGTATAGATATAATTTTGCGGTGGCGAACTTACCAATTTGCTTTCACAGCTGATCTTGAGAAGACGTACCGTCAGATTTGGGCCTTGGAACAGGACTCAAGGTATCAACTTATCTTTTGGCGTAAAACATCCAAGGAACTGTTGAATGTGTATCGCCTAAAAACAGTAACATCTGGAACAGCCTCTGCTCCGTATTTAGCGATTTGGACTCTCAAAATATTGGCAGACGACACGGAGTATTAATATTCATCAGCAGCGAGAATGATACGAGACAAGAGGTATGTCGACGATCTAATCTCGGGAGCAGATACTCTGGAGGAATCGAACAAAAAAATGCAGAAAATTAGGGCAGCATTAAAACCAAGTGGGCTTAATCTCAGGAAATGGACCTCCAATCCAAAGTTTCTTCATAAAAACGTAAGGGAGGAAGATCGGGAAGTAAGCTTTTCTTTGCCAACTGAGAATGGAGACGATCTAATCTCGGGAGCAGATACTCTGGAGGAGGCGAACAGGAAATGGATTTACAAGAAAGACCTGAATGGAAAGCCTACGCTTCGACTGACTCAACAATCACACTTGCTTGGATAAACGGCTCTCCGTCAAAATGGGAAACATTTTAGTTTAGTGGAGCCCAGCCAATAGAAGCACTTGGCAAATTTGGCTTCTAGAGGAGTCCAGAGGCATGCTTTCGTCTGCGTTGATCAAGTCAACACTGTGGTTGAACAGACCTCTCTTTCTACAAGAGGAATGGAACTTCCAAATGCGAGCTTAACCGAATGAATTAGCCATTGAAGGATCCAGGAACGCCAAGACAATTCATCTTGCAGGCATAACGCCAAACTTGATTAACGAACTCATTCAACGGTCATCAGACTACATCCGACTCGTAAGGATCATCAGCTATTGCAGGCGATTTATGTTACATGCAACTCAAGGGACCAATGCTCTAGAAGGGCTTTTTGCTCCCTACGTCCATCAAAAGTGGAATTAGCGGCGAAACTGGTGATTCGATCTGTCCAGGAAGAGATGTTCTCAGCAACTGATTTGAGAACTTTCGGCATCTAAGAGTTCAATGATCCCGACCCTTTTCCCACACGGGTATCGATTAGGCGGGGCCAATTAGCGTACGATCATGGAAAGATCGCGGAGCCTAGTGCTAGAAGACGTACGTGGATATTTTTGTGTGTTTGGCCACTAAAACCATTCACTTGGAAGCGGTAAGTGACTTGATGACACAAGCCTTTCTAGCAGCTTTCAGGCGATTCACGGCACGGCGAGGAATCTGTAGTAAGGTTATTAACGATTGTGGTGCCAATTTCGTGGGAGCTGCAGTAGAATTGCTTCGTGTCATCAAGGAGATCGCGAATGTATTATCAAAGCACGGGACACAGTGGAAGTTTATTTCTCCTGCGTCTCCCCACTTCAGAGGTCGGTGAGAAGCCGGTGTGAAAAGCATAAAGCATTACTTCAGACGGATAGTCGGAAGTGGAACACCGGCCCCTTTGTTCATTGATTGAAGACCCTAATAACTTCCAAGCGCTAGCTCCCGGCCACTTTCTCATAGGTGAGGCAATAAATACCGTTCCAGAGCCATATCGAACAATGGGAAAACAAGGAGATGTCGATCGATGGAAAACTGTGCAACTGCACTTACAAGGATTCTGGCACCAGTGGCAACAGGAGTATCTGGCTCGCTTACAGCAACGTCCGAAATGGCTTAAGCCTCAACAACAACTCAATGTCGGTGATTTGGTCCTTTTGCGTGATAAACGACTTCCGCTAGCAAAAACAAAAGACATACGCTGGAACTGACAAGATAGTCCGAGTAGTCAAGGTCAAGACGCAACAAGAAGAATTCAAAAGGCCAATCACCAAACTATGTCCTCTCCCCTCGGTTTCCAACAGCGAAACCGAAGATTAAATAATTCATTCACCATAGAACACACTCACTTTGTCAACACATAAGCTTCATCCACAATTACAGTAGTGGACCTATATTCAAAAACAAAAACAAAAAAATGCAAAGTCATTTTTCTATTATTTTAATCACACACACTACATACATATATATCTATAGTTATCAAACAAACATTCATACACTCTATTCAATTTACCTCGAAACATTCATTACAAACACCACATAATTATATTAATTCAACATAAAATTAGATGTTTCAATTTTACATACATACATTTGTACATCGAATTAATCAAAATGTCATTCCAATGTATCGACATTCTCAAAACCAACTTAATGTCCATATCTCGAAACATAGAACAGCTGATTGCACCAGTTCAATAACCCGACATCTATTTCCAATGTGGAGAACAACATGAAAACGAGTAACAACAGACGTTTACACGAAAAGGAAAATGGGTGATGTGGGAATCGCCAATAGATAGCACTATGTGCAGCAAGAAGGTTGGCCCTGTCTAAAGAGCTGACAGCTGGAATGCCATTGTAAATGAGCGTTGGTGTGGAGGATGGAGCAGAATTTTTATTGTTTTTTGACGAACGACCAACAATTTTTGCTATCAATCGGACATCGAATATATTTTGGCTCAATTTTGGTCGTTTTGGAATTTCACAAGCTAAAGAAAAGTGCTGCAGTTATTCCTGGCTCGTTTAAGCTATTTTTGGTTTTCCTCAGTGGAGTTGGTCTTGTAGGACTAAAAAAACATTTGTCTAACCCTGACACTCTCTTTACAGCTCGAGTGGTGCCATGCCTTTTCTTTTAGTTCGATACTCTTCATCCGATGAAGGATATAGGATCTCATTCCAAAGAGAATAGTGTCTGTGATCATATCAACAGCGGCATCCATGCCGTTATCGAGGAAACATAAAAACCAGTTAAAATTGCTAAAGAAGCTGTTAAGTCCGTTACAATTGGCTATCTCGTATTGCCGTACGTTTCTTTTAGAAATCTTTTCTCCATCGACCTAGCATTAAATTAGCTGATATTACACAGTGGTCCAATGAGCCAAGAGAGGAAAGCACATTGACCTTGTATTTATCAAGGTGAGAAGTTAAAAAAGAGTCCAAAATTTTTGCGGTATGACTATCAATAACTAATACGAGTGGGTTCATTTACAAGCTGGATAAAGTCGTTTTCCTCAGCAAAGATCTCAACACACCATCCTTCGGGTGTTGCCTGTCCAGAATGTAGAAGCTACCCAGAATTGTATACGAGGTGTACACAGTAACTTGATTTTATATTTTTATGAAAAAAAAAATTATTTATTCATCAATATTAATGTTGTCTCCTTCGAAGCTATCCCTCTCAAATATAATACACTTGTGCCAACGCTTTCTCCAATCCTCGAATCACTTCTCAGAAGCAAACGTTTTTTCACAATTTCGGAAGGTTTTTTTCGTATTGCTTCTCGAATGCGGGGCGTAACTTCAAGATAATACTCCTTATTGACCGTACAATCTTAATGTAAAAACTCTAGATGTTTATCATTGACATCATTCAAGAGCTCCTGAGTAATGCGTAGCGAAGGTTCTTCTGACCAAAATTAAAAAATTTCGGAACAAACTTCGTTGACAGACGTCTCATGCCCAAAACATCCGAAAACATTTTTTGACACGGGCCGACCGATATGCCAAAATTCTCAGAAACTTCTCTTATGCCAACTCGACGGTTTACTTAGAGCACTAGATTCCATTTTGTACACAAAATTGATGCAAATTCCTTGCTCCATTTTTTATAATAATTGAAAATCGCAAGGCACCCAAACACACGTATAACCTTTCTATCTATCAAAAACAGGCTATATACTTGAAACTGTGAACATATATTCGGTGTATCAACACAGCAAAAAAATCGATAATCGAATTTTAAAAATCACATTACTTTTTGAAGACACCTCGTATAGTGCAATAGCCTCTAATAAGGATTTCAGTATGAGGATGCAGAGATACAATTCAAAATGGAGCTTGGGGCTTCTGTAAATAAAGCAGTAGCGAACAATTTGCTTACGGAGATGGAATTTTAGCCACCAGAAGTTGAATTCCGGATTGGAACACGGATCACATTGTGGTGGAGTAAAGTTGATGGGGTTCCGCTTACTTTCGATGCTTCCTCGAATTTTATTTTATCAATGGTATCCAGAACTTCCATCTTGTGGTCTGCATAGTATTCGCGAATACAATCAGATGCTGTCTCCAAATGCGCAATTTTTAACTCAGCTTTAAGCTTCTTTGTACCAAATATCCGCAGTCATAATTTGCTTTTCTTTATAACTCTTTTCCGCTTTAATAAAATCTATCTTTTTTAATCGCAGCAAGTATGTTTAATTGAAACTTGCAGTACCACTTTTTATACTGGGTGAGTTTTTTAACTTGAGACATCCAAATTACTTGATAAATACGCGATATTGCGAAAAATGTTTCAGACAAGGTTATGAAGAGGACATAAGATGGTGACCACGAGTTTGACCTTGAACCCATTTTGAAGGTCAAACGAATGTCACTTTTCATTTTTTAATTTAACCTTTAAACCAATATTTGGCTCTTCGTTGAATAACAAGTTGAAAGTTGAACTGAAAATAAAAACTAATGTTATCGACATTACCTTAAGGTGGAAGGTGGATCACCTTCACTGGTGATGTAGAAAAAAATTAACCTCAAATCAAATTAAAATCAAATCAAAGACACTGGCATTAAGGAGGTGCCCAATCCAGATGTTTTTTCTTTCCAAGCCGTGCAGTTTAGGGAGGTCGAAGTCACAAAACGATCCATCTTGTAATCAATAGCTACGCTCTGTGACCTAGTGGGTCATTCATTTTCAGAATGAATTATCAGCACTTGAACGAGTCCAGATTCGTCTTTGGGTCAACACTGATAAAAAACATCAAGAAGCTTGAGGTCCATGAGTTAAGCGAAGCTTCAGAAAAATATACCTTGCAGCCGTTAGCTGACGTGCACTGGATGAAAATTGACGAAACATATATGCATCAATTTTAAAAACGAAAGTGGCTCTTTTAAAAATAATGACACTATCTAGGTTGGAGCTATGCGGGGCGGTACTGATAGCTAAATTTCTTCATAAAACTGTAAAAATCTTAAAGTAAGAAGCCGGCTAAGAAATAGAACAATTAATAAATATAACTTGCAAATCAATTTCGGTAAATTTATTAAGTGACACATATTTTTCTTTAAAAAATAAAACAAAACAGCCATTAATTTTGCGGACATAGGCCATAGAAAACACTGCACCGAAGTCAAAAGGACTATAATAAAAAAATTAATTTCTGAAGGTAAAACCTACCTAAAATGATTCGGAATGCGATTTTATACCAACTGAAAGAAGAAACACGTATCGGCCAGTGCGTCGGAGATTGGGGGAAGTTAATTTGAATTCCCGGAGTCCAAGAAAATTTCTACTGCTGGGACCTTGTCATGTGGCAAAAAGATTGTCGTTTGCAAAGAACAAGGAGGAACGTTCTCTGGACTGACAAAAGCAAGATCGTGTAGTTTGGTGGTATTGGGTCTAGTTGCTATGTAAGAAGAAATTCAACCCAGCTTATACTTTAAAAACAGTAAAACAAGGCGGTTGCAAGATAATGGTTTATGTATGTTTTTCCTACCATGGTGTTGGTCCAATATTTGGAACAAGTCTTAAGTTGACCAACACCTTTATATATTATGGAGGAAGTTATGTAGGCATTTGCTTCTGAGGAAACGCCGTTGAGGTGGGTCTTCCAGCACGACAATAACCCCAAACATACCAGCAAAACAGCTTAAAGGTGGTTTGAAGAAAAACAGGTTAACATTTGGTCAACAATTCAACGTTGCTGGTATGCCATACCCTTGCAGAGGTTTTTTTTTTATAATGCCTTTTACCAGTTTTCTCCAGGGCGCGGGCGGGTGGTGTAGTAGTTTGAGACTCAGGTGTATTAGGTTTCGATATTTTTCATAGAGCTGGTTGTCAAACTGGACGGGACGAGCAAGTGCATCCTCAACCAGTGGGTCTCAGTACGTGCTAGTTCGTTACATTTAGACCAGCCACCAACCACTCCAACATCAGTGTTATGCCTTCACGTCAGAGTTGACGCCGACGGGATTCTTATATAACTACATGCAAATTCTACGAAAATACTTTTTCAGAGAATTGCCTCGCACGGTATTCGAACCCGCAGCCCTCTGCTTGAGGAGTGTATGCATAAACCACTACACCACGGCCACCCCCAGTCATTAGTCGATTACATGCCACGACGCTGTAATGCAGTTATTTTCAATAAAGGATATGCAACAAACTATTGAATATATTCAATAACTATATTTATTACTAAATTAAAGAGATAAAAAGACCCACCCACAGAAGCCTATATAAAATTAGGCTCATAAATACTAATAACACACTCTTGGGACTATTTTTTTGACCGCAGCTGTGTCATGTGTATGTGTGGATCACTCCGTCATTACTTTATGCTGGATAAGAGCTTCTCCAAAATGGAAGACTTTCATTGCGAATCGTGTTTTTCAGATTTGGAAAT
The DNA here is from genome assembly GCA_907269105.1 of Volucella inanis. Classification (NCBI taxonomy): domain Eukaryota; kingdom Metazoa; phylum Arthropoda; class Insecta; order Diptera; family Syrphidae; genus Volucella; species Volucella inanis. The sequence goes on along the minus strand of OU026153.1, from coordinate 112,393,687 downwards.
CGACCAACAATGCCATATGGAAATACATTCGATCGGACCAAGACCCAGCAGACATAGCATCGCTGGGCCTTTTTCTTTCGATGATTATCGATAACAAAATATGGCGGAAAGGGTCAGATTATTTGCGGCATCATTTCAACGCAGTCCACCCTGTGACACAAGATGTATCAAAACCTTTTAGGACATAAAACATATAGTCCACAAATCCACAATTTACCCTTACACCCCACAGAAAATCATTCATTTTAATTCAAGTCACTTAAAACCTAACTCTGAACATTCTCTTATTTTCTTAAATGTCAATATTAGATATGTAAATATAACTTTCACGAAACAAAAAAAAGCAACCGACTTACGACTCATACACACACAAATATTCAAGATAACGATCTCAACTAAAATAATAAAATTAAATTATAATGATAAAAGCTTAACTAAAATAAAATTAAAAACTACAAAATAAAATAAATCAACTAAACTGAATCTCATAACAATCCAAATAAATTAAATAAAAAGTAAAACACCTTTTCCAAAACAAAACAAAAAATCGGCAATGGATGCCACACATCATTCTAAAGCATCTCTTTCATTTATATTGACTCCCACTCCCACCCTCTCTTTTATATCAGCGGCCGCAAAAATAATTAAAAACGATTTATGAATTACGCCAAATTAGCCAGAAAATTATGTAATTTGAAAAAGGACGCTTACCTTATAAATTCACTAAAATAAAAACACAAAAAATGCGAATACATTTACTTAAACAAATTTGTAAAAAAAAAACAATACCAACTCGCAACACCATTAATTAGAACTTTCAACTAAACGAAAATTACTGCACTTATCGTAACACAATTAGCGAAAAGGATGCAAATATGCATTGCCACAAAAACGGCGCAGCTGATATGTGCAGCTTTTTTTGTTGTCACTCTTTTACGTATTTCTTGTATTAATTTTACCAATAACATTTGTCTTTACATGTCGTGAGATTACGTATACTCGTATACTCAAGGGGATATAAGGGTCGATAATGAGGCAACAAGCTCTAGGTGAACATCTTGTGAAGATGAATGCTAGTTTGCTCCAGGGCTCCTTCCAGTGTCCAATAGTCTTTTTAGTTATCATCAGTGATCTTTCTTCTGTTACTTCCGCTCCAATATCTTCCTATGCTGGCACAGTACTCTCTGCTTTTCATATTAGTTCCAAACTCATGTATCTGCTCTTCGGCTGTATAATGGGAACCGAACGTATTCTAAGCTCATTAAACTCTCATATTGTAAGCATAACCAATTGGGGACTGTACACAAAGTGGAATTTAATGCTTCCAAAATACAATGCTGTCTGCTGTTTTTAAAGCGACATTTTATCTATGAATGCCAATTGCATCGTCGAAACCGAAAAACTTTCCATTTTAGGTATGGCTACGTAGAGACCACATATTTAATAAAGTCAAAAATGTATAGATTTCCTCAAATGATGTTAGACATATTTCACCCCCTCTGATCGGGCCACAATATATACTCGTAAGGCATTTATCCGCCCGAAATTGGAATACAGTGTGCACATCTGGTCAGGTGTGCCTAAAACATTTCTGGACCAGCTAGATAGAATTCCAAACCGTTCTATAAAACTCATAAGTAATACTAATATCACCCAGACAATGGACGTAATGTCTCGTGTTTTTTTCTGTTCTATCGATATTTCCATCATCACAGAAAACGTCAGTAACATTCCGCTCCTTCAATCTTATAACCTTAACACCCGTCTCGCTATGAAATCTCATAAGTGAACCCTTAGTCTCACTTTCAGACGTACTCTTAAATATCGTGATTCGTTCCTAAGTCCATACAACTCAATTATGGAATGCTCTCCCAAGCCCTCCCAAGCCCTCTATTTTCTAGTCGTTATAACTTGCAAACATTTAAAACTCAGGTTTTTATTTTTATTTTTTTTATTTTTATATTTTATTTTGTTAAAAGAACTTAACATTAAAGTGGGTGTGAGTACAATTATAATGCCTCAGCATATGTTAAGTTTTTTGGAAAATGGGATAGAGAGAGAAAGAAAGATGTTTGAGCTCAGTGTTAAATTTCGCATCCAACAATTAGTGCAAGTTTGGCTTACTGTTGATCTCTAGTCAACTCCTCATCTTCCTTGATTTTCGTTAACTTAAAATGAATGTCTATCACGCAACGTTAGGATTCGAACACCGAACCTCCCGATTTGGAAGCAAGTCTACTACTACTTGAGCCACGGTCACCCACTGCCATCGACAGTACTCTCGACAAGACCGATATGATATTCTCGAACTCACATCCCTGCTTTTCTGCTGTAGAAAAAAAAAAGTTCATTATTTGGGGGTGGCCGTAGTGTAGTGCATAGACTCCTCAAGCAGAGGGTCGTGGGTTCGAATCCCGTGCGAGGCAATTCTATGAAAAAGTCTTTTTATGGAATTTGTATGTAGTTATATGTAAATCCCGTCGGAGTCAACTCTGACATGAAGGCATAACTCTGATGTTGGAGTGGTTGCTGGCTGGGCTAAATGTAACGAACTAACAACTAGCACGTACTAAGACCCAATGCCTGAGGATGCACTGGCTCCAGTTTGACAACCACCTCTGGAAAATTTTCAAAACCTTATACCTGAGTTTCAAAACTACTACATCACCCGCCCGCGCCCTGGTGAAAAGCCAGTAAAGGGTATTCATATCCCCTTGATGCGCGCGCGGAATTATAAAAAGAAAAAAATAACTAGAAGAAATGGCAGCAAGAATATCTAACGCTTCTGCAGCAGTGACCGAAATGGCTGAAATCTCAACCATAGCTAAACATAGAAGACTTGGTGCTGCTAAAATTTGAGCGCCTCCACCCTGTTAGATGGAATCTGGCTTGAATTTTGGTGATATAACCTAGAAGCGATAGCATAATCCGACTAGTTAAAAAATAAACACGGCAAGATGAATTCAAATGTATTCACTAAACGGTATCCATTACCTAAGAACAAACATCATATGAAAACCAAAACATTATAACCACGCGGTAGCAGTAAATATCCGTAAGTACACACAACTATTATTCAAACACAAAACATCGACATAAAATATCGACAATCTCACTCAATTCAACTCTAAAAAAAAAGAAAAAAAAACATGTTATAGTAAATTGGCCATATATAACTATTTATTATAAAAATTTCCAATCACCAAAAAATAAAATACAAATATTTTTAAATGGTAAAAATAATAATTAAATAACTTCACAAATTATATATTATATATATTATATTATTAGGTATATATATTAATTCGTGCGGTTTTTTTTTTTTTCAAAATTTGAACGTTTATTTAAGAAAAACATGTACAATAGTATTATTCAAAGTATTGCCCATCTGAAGCTATGACTTTTGGCAATTTGTCGATCCCATTCCAAAAGAACTGCGCCGGCTTGGCAGCCAAGAATGAATCAAGCCAATTTTTGATAGTCTGCTCTTATGTGAACCGTATTTCAGTGAGATCGTTCTGCATCGACCGGAAGAAATGGTAGTCAGAAGGGGCAAGGTCTGAGCTATAAGGCGGGTGGGGTAAGACTTCCCATCTACTGTTTTCCAAATAGTTCTTAACCGGAAAAGCAACGTGGGGCAGAGCGTTGTCATGATGGAAAATTATTGCCTCGTGTCTGGTCGCATATTCCGGGTGTTTTTCGGCTACTGATCTCTTCAAACGGATTAATTGTGTTCGGTAGCGTTGTCCATTGATGGTTTCACTCGGTTCACTTCGACGTCTCTCGGCTTGAGTTCATGTTGAGCCCAATTTCCTTGCTTTTGAATATATCCAGCTGCTTTTGAACCTTTCGACATGGCTACTTGAGTGACACCCAAAGATTCTGCGAGCTCTTCTTGTGTTTGGCAACAATCTTCATAGATTAATGCTTCCAGTTCTTCATCTTCAAACTTTTTTGGCTGCACAGGACGTTCATCGTCTTCCAAGCCAAAATCACCACTTTTAAATCGTGCAAAACACTTTTGGCACGTTCGCTCAACTAGCGCATGTTCACCATAAACTTCCACCAAAATACGATGACTTTCGGCAGCAGTTTTCTTCATATTAAAGTTACGGAGAAGAACTCCCCGCAAAAACAATTTTTCAGGCACAAAGTTCGACATATTTGAGTGAAAAAAATTTATTGTTGTCTACGGTTCAAATGAATGACATATACTGAAATGACGTACAATGACAGTAGCTTTCCAACGCGTGTTCCAATGGAATAATAAGAATGGAATACTACAAGTTTTGCCATCTCTTAGCAAACCGTTATAGTTATAAGCCCAGTATTATAAATAATTATAAAAGTATGTATATTATATTATATATATATATATAATTATAATAATATTAAATATTTATTTCTACATATATACAGATGGAAAGTACAGCAACCGGTAATTATGGCCAATCTGTCACTAGTCTGACCTCGATCATGAAAAAAAAGACATTTATATTATATATTAAATACACGGCTAATAGATACGTATATATCAGTGACTTCAATACTCGCTGGTTCTAACCATTTACGTATTTTGTTTGCTTCCACATTACCATTATACGGAAATTCAGTAATCTGACAGTTTTTAACATACCTTACTAGGTACCGATTATTAGGCCTTATTTAATGAATTATATACCGCCCTTGATAGTTCCGAATAAACTTCTGACCATTGCTCTTAAGACACAATTTACATGTTCCATTTGATTACTGGCTTGAGGAGAGTCTACTGCAACTTTCATATGATCAATATCACCAATAAATTACTGATTTCGTATGAAGTAAAACAGGAACTCCAGTCGGAAATAATATGTCTGGGGGACTAAACACCATGCCTGACTCGAACTGCAACCAATTTCAGACTGCTATAATTTCCAAACTGTTCATAAAATTTTGATACATGACAGATAATTTTATTATTACTAAGCCTTTTAAACGATTTGCGTCCCAGTTGTGTTGAAAAAATTTTATCCGCAATGGAATTCAAACGTGATAGTGGGATTGCTTTATATTTGGCTGGAAAACCACAAGTAGCTATCGTTAGAGCCCTCCAGCACCTCAACGTGAAGAAATCATTTGTGTCTCGAACTATAGCTCGTTACCGTGATACTGGCAGCGTATCAAAAACGCCATGGAGGTGGTCATAAAAAAACAACAACATCGGCAGAAATGGTTCGGAATGTGAAGGCTCGAATTTAGCGAAATCCGCGTTGAAGTGGAACGGATTCGAAAAATACTGAAAAATGAGCTTGGGCTTAAGCCATTAAAGTTCCAAAAAGCACACGATCTTACACCGCAACAGAAAAAAGTTAGAGTCAAAAGAGCGAAGGAGTTGCTACGCTTGCACGAAAGCGGTGAGTTGCCGAATTCGGTTTTTTCCGATGAGTCGCCATTTGTTATCGAACAATATGTCAACAAACTAAATGACCGAGTTTACTTGCCAGAAAGGCTCTTCGAAAATTCACACCTTCGGACGGCCACCAGAAAGCAGGCAGCACCGATGGTGATGGTTTGGGCCGCCATAACCACCGATGGTCGCTCTCCGCTCGTATTTTTGGACCGTGGCGTCAAAATTAATGCAATCGTATCCCGTGAAACTGTCTTAGAGGCAGTATTGCAGCCTTGGGCAAACAATCATTTTGGTCGGAGACCGTGGACATTTCAACAAGACTCGGCACCGTCTCACAAAGCGCACGTCAACCAAGATTGGTTAAAAAACAATGTTCCACAAAGGTGGACATATTGAAAACATATTGAAAACTACTGATAAAATTTGAAAATTGATGTATTTTCCAAAATTTTTTGCTTTAGCACAAAAAAAATATAGCATTTTAAAAAGTTGCAGTTCGAGCCAGGCAGGGTGTAGTAACTGAAATACTTTTCCAATGCAGAGCATACTTTTCTGTCCGAATTGACATTGTATAAACGAACGAATTTTGTATCGAATAACGCTTCAATAACAATACCTTATACCTGAGTTTCAAAACTACTACATCACCCGCCCGCGCCCTGGTGAAAAGCCAGTAAAGGGTATTCATATCCCCTTGATGCGCGCGCGGAATTATAAAAAGAAAAAAATAACTAGAAGAAATGGCAGCAAGAATATCTAACGCTTCTGCAGCAGTGACCGAAATGGCTGAAATCTCAACCATAGCTAAACATAGAAGACTTGGTGCTGCTAAAATTTGAGCGCCTCCACCCTGTTAGATGGAATCTGGCTTGAATTTTGGTGATATAACCTAGAAGCGATAGCATAATCCGACTAGTTAAAAAATAAACACGGCAAGATGAATTCAAATGTATTCACTAAACGGTATCCATTACCTAAGAACAAACATCATATGAAAACCAAAACATTATAACCACGCGGTAGCAGTAAATATCCGTAAGTACACACAACTATTATTCAAACACAAAACATCGACATAAAATATCGACAATCTCACTCAATTCAACTCTAAAAAAAAAGAAAAAAAAACATGTTATAGTAAATTGGCCATATATAACTATTTATTATAAAAATTTCCAATCACCAAAAAATAAAATACAAATATTTTTAAATGGTAAAAATAATAATTAAATAACTTCACAAATTATATATTATATATATTATATTATTAGGTATATATATTAATTCGTGCGGTTTTTTTTTTTTTCAAAATTTGAACGTTTATTTAAGAAAAACATGTACAATAGTATTATTCAAAGTATTGCCCATCTGAAGCTATGACTTTTGGCAATTTGTCGATCCCATTCCAAAAGAACTGCGCCGGCTTGGCAGCCAAGAATGAATCAAGCCAATTTTTGATAGTCTGCTCTTATGTGAACCGTATTTCAGTGAGATCGTTCTGCATCGACCGGAAGAAATGGTAGTCAGAAGGGGCAAGGTCTGAGCTATAAGGCGGGTGGGGTAAGACTTCCCATCTACTGTTTTCCAAATAGTTCTTAACCGGAAAAGCAACGTGGGGCAGAGCGTTGTCATGATGGAAAATTATTGCCTCGTGTCTGGTCGCATATTCCGGGTGTTTTTCGGCTACTGATCTCTTCAAACGGATTAATTGTGTTCGGTAGCGTTGTCCATTGATGGTTTCACTCGGTTCACTTCGACGTCTCTCGGCTTGAGTTCATGTTGAGCCCAATTTCCTTGCTTTTGAATATATCCAGCTGCTTTTGAACCTTTCGACATGGCTACTTGAGTGACACCCAAAGATTCTGCGAGCTCTTCTTGTGTTTGGCAACAATCTTCATAGATTAATGCTTCCAGTTCTTCATCTTCAAACTTTTTTGGCTGCACAGGACGTTCATCGTCTTCCAAGCCAAAATCACCACTTTTAAATCGTGCAAAACACTTTTGGCACGTTCGCTCAACTAGCGCATGTTCACCATAAACTTCCACCAAAATACGATGACTTTCGGCAGCTTTGTATCGAATAACGCTTCAATAACAATGAGCTCATGCTTGCTTTTCGAAATAATCGAAGGCATGTGTCCAAAGTGAGTTACGTGAACTGTATTGAACGGAATTGGTTTCTTAGGTATTTTTAACAAATTATGATCATATGAATAAGACGATGCTAAATTTAACCCTCGGATGAGCGGTGGCATATTAGGCAATAAGTGGAGCGTAAAGGGTTTGTCCAGATCCATTCATATTAAATTGGTATATTTAAGGACAGGGAATGAGAGATGACGAGAAATGTACTAAATATTTTTTTATAGGGAGTGTATGTGGGTAGTATGTATTAATGTGTAAATGGAAGTGAGATAATATAATAAAACGAATGTTTCAGTCCGTTTGGAAATGTGCGGGTACCTTAATTTATTAAGAGCATCCTGGTTTGCACTTATTCAGTTGCATGGAATGCTCGTTGAGGCATATAGGACAATTGCATTTGAAGCAATGACATCGTGTTTCAATTCGAGGTTTTGAAGCAGAAGCGCATAGATAGCATGATGAACGGGTGGAGACCACGTCAGCATATGGCCGTGGTTGAACTGCGGCTGATATCGATGGGTGGGAATCCGGTACCTGAAAATAACGAAATATACGTTTATATATTATTGTATGGTTTGTTATGTTTCATGTATATTTCGAGAATTCTTACAACGACATTGAAAAGATTTATTGATTCTTTAACGTGACTAAACCTGCGAATTAATGGATTGGTCGCCCGATTCCTCATGTATGGCATTACCAGCTGCCGCGCCAATTTAATGACAAAGAACGGCGTTTATCGCTTTGTTTTGCAGTATTCAACTCATCATAGATGATGAATAAAGCTCAGCATATTATAAAACATTGCCAACGGCCATCGGTAGAACGCTTTGATGAATATTCAGTCAACATTTGATCCATTGTGTCTACGCCTCCTTTAAATTGGTTGTAGTCTAATATTTGATTTGGTTTTGATACTTTCAATGGATCGGTTTCACGACGGTAGTGGACGCTGGACAACATGACTACTGGATTCTTTGGCTTTGCCATATAGGAGCACAAAGCGACATTATTGTTATGAAAGCAAAAAATGGTATTATTCAGTGCACGCTTTAGGTTCAACAATCGAGGAGAGATGAAGGTCTTATTTTTTCTAACGGTGCCCACAAATGCCATATTTCGATCCATCAAAATCTGTGCCAAATTACATGACGAAAAGAAATCAGCGTAATCAGCGTAAACTGTTTTGCCGTTAGCCACGTATAGCTCCATCAATTTCATGACAATTTGCTCGCCTTGGTTCGTCTCTCGTTGGCGACCTTTCAGGGTCGTATTCCTTTCAGGGGATAATTTGAAGCGGAATCGCAAATCCACCAAACATTAATTCCATATTTTGCGGGCTTATTTGGAATATATTGAGTAAACCTAGTTCGCCCGCGATACGGAAATAACTGCTCATCGATGGTGACTTGGCAGTCCGGGATGTATGCTCTTTCTAAGTTAGCCATCAGTATGGATACGGTGGCTTTGTACATGGGCATATTGTAACTCGCCCACAATTCTTTTGCAGGCTGTGAATTGGCGTGGAACCCACCAGCAAACAGCAACATCCCAAAAAAAGCTGGATTTTCGATTCGTTTCCCGCACGATAATGTTTACGATTTCCGGAGACAACAAAGATTTGAAGATGGCTCGGTGATGCGGCAATGTTGCTCGTAATGGGCCTTTATGGGTAATCGTTAATTAATGTAATTAAGTATGGCTAATCCAAATTTAATTAGACCTCCTGATAGATCCTCGTCCATCCCCTTCACCCACCAACGTTGGTGGAGTTGTCACAAACGAAGCTCTAAATTCCCTTATAACCGGTATTGTTAATCGAGTGCTTCAAACCAAGGGAAGACAAATATTCCAGTCAATATTCCAATCATATTATCGGAGTCAATCAGACTATTAACCCTAAATTTCGCCAAAATATTAGTGAGTTAGATAAGATACCCGACGTTGTGCGTTGTCTTAAAGATTTTACAGGTTAACGAGGGGAGTTTAGTTCCTGGAAAAAAAGCGTTGACCGGATCCTACAACTCTACGACGAAATAAAAGGAACTCCTAAGTTTTTTGGGATTCTAAGTGTGATCCGCAATAAATTGTTGGCCAAGCTGATGTAGTGTTGAGGGCGTACAACACTCCATTGGATTGAAAATGCATTGTTCGCTGTCTTTCAATGCACTATGCAGACAAGCATTGTCCACTTTAGAATATCAAATGACTTGCCTAGTACAGGAAATCTTTCTATTTAAGAATTTTACCATGCCGTTTACTCCCATCTGTCTCTTATACTAAATAAAATTGGCTGTATGGAAATCAGCAACGAAAGTCTGTCCATTTTAACCCAAACCTATCGTGACAAAGCCTTGGATACATTCATTAGAGGCTTACGAGGTGATCTACCAAGATTGCTTGGTATCAGAGAGCCTACTGACTTACTACAAGCATTACACCTCTGTTTAAGGCTTGAAAATCAAAATTATAGAACCCAATATGCTATTTCGCATCATGGCCAAGGTCGCTTATCTCATCGTCAGGTCGTTCCTCCTCGCAGAAATTCAGATCATCCTAAAATTAATGCACAGGGAAGCAAACTTGCTTTTTATCCTCAACTAGCTCAGATACCACAACCACGGGTCGTCCTCAACCGATCTTATGATCAATACAGACAACAACCAATGAATCCGAATTATCAAGTAAACAGAACTCAACAAAACGCATCAGTCTTACCAAGACTAGAGCCTATAGACATCAGTGTTCAAACTAGAGCAGTTGACTACATGAACAGGCCTTAAGATAATCCTTTCGCGGGAAAGACACAATCTACTTCCACACAACAAGTCCCACGCAAATACCAAAGGAATTTCCACATTGAGCCGCAATCAGAAAATATGGCCACATACCAGCAGGCTACTGAACAGCAATCTGAAGACATGATTCAATACCAACAGGTTTTGAAGAACGAGGAGAATAATAATGGACAATCACTAACGGATTATATGGAGTCTTATGAGGAGCCGAGAGAATCACAGGAAGAGTTAGGATATACATTTTTTAGGCCGAACTACTCTTCGCTTTCGTATTTCGAATGCAGAAAAATGCTAAAAGTACTCATAGACACCGGATCTAATAACTACATCCGTGCCGAACTCGTTCCTAATCCAAAATTAATTGAACAAACCTTCTTTGCAAGTTCAATAGACGGTAACATCAAAATAAGTCAACATACAATAGTAAACCTTTTCGGTCTTCAAGATACAAACATAAAATTCTTACTTTTACTCTCTCTTAAATCGTTTGATGATGGAAACGATAGCTTAAAAGAACTTCTGCTATCATCCAACCAAAGAAAACTATATGTTAATAAAATATAAAGCTAAAATAAAAATAAAGCAACGTGCCTACACGGCAGTACACAAAATAACAATCTTCAAATTTGTTTACCAAACCCAACGAAAAGTTGACATTCACCACCAATATCAAGGGTAGAATAAGAACCAAGTCATACACACCGGTATATTTGAAGTGCTATCCTTACCCCATGTCATTAAGAAGCGAGGTAGGAAAACAAATACTCAACGTTGGGATCATAAGACCATCAAGATCCCCATATAACTCACCAATTTGGGTGAGTGGGTTTCACTAGATCTCACTCAAGGATTCGGACATTGAAAAGACAGCCTTTTCCATGAACAACGGAAAGTATGAGTTCACGAGGCTGCCCTTTGGCCTAAAGAATGCACCCGCCATTTTCCAGCGAGCACTTGATGATATCTTGCGATAGCACATCGGGGTACGATGTTTCATCTATATCGACGACATTGTCATTCTTGGCAAAGATGAGGAATCACACCTTGAAAACCTTGAAAAAGTTTTCCGAACACTGGAAAATGCCAACTTAAAGGCACAATTGGATAAGTATTCATTCCTTAAGAACGAGGTCGAATTCCTTGGGTTTACTAATATATCATCAAAACAAACCCAGCCAAAGTCAAGGCGATTGTGGATTTCCCAAGCCCTAAGACGTTGAAAGATCTCATTCATTCCTCGGTCTTTTAGGGTACTATCGCCGATTTATTGAAGGGTATGCGCATCTCGCGAAGCCCCTTACAGCCCTCTTAAGGGGGGAAGGAGGCCGTATCTCAAAAAATAGTTCAAATAAAACACCCATCCATCTCAATGACGAAGCTTATAAGGCCTTCAACAAAATTAAAAATTCTCTAGTGTCAGATGACCTACTATTAGTCTATCCCGATTTTGCTAAAGAATTTCAGCTCACAACCGATGTCTCCAACTATGCCATTGGAGCGGTTTTAGCGCAAAATGATAGCGGACACTTAATAAAACTGAAGAGTATTATGCTACCAATGAACGAGAAATGCTCGCTATCATCTGGGCGTTGAATTCCTTAAGGAATTATCTTTATGGCACTGATAAGGTTCAGATACTCACGGATCACCAACCCCTTACTTACGCTTTAAGTAACAAGAAGAGCAATAGCAAGCTAAAAAGGTGGAAAGCGACACTTGGGGAGTGCAATTAGGATGCTCTTTCTAGACCACCAAGTATGAATGCCAGAATCAAGAATATTATCAAACAGTGTACTACGTGCAAGGAACCAAAGTATGACAGACATCCAAACAAGCCGGAACTCAAAGAAACACCCATTCCTCAATATCCGGGTGAAATCGTTCATATAGACATCTATTTTATCGAACGAAACTACGTGCTAACGGCGTTGGACAAGTTCTCTAAGTATGCGCAAGTCAAAATACTTAAGTCAAAGGCTATCGAAGACATAAGAGAACCTCTTCGCGAAATACTTTTCCAGTTTAGCATACCTAGAATAATTGTAATAGATAATGGAAAATCACTTAATCTCTCCTCAATTAATTTCATGGTTTAAGACCAACTTAATATCCAAAATTTTAAAACCCCTCTTTATACCAGCACGGTTAATGGACAGGTAGAGAGCTCCTACTCCACTCTATCCGAGATAATGCGTTGCCTTAAGGCAGACGGTATACAAAGAACCTTTCCTGAACTTTTAGATAGAGCAGTCTTCGGATACAGTTATTCAGTCCATTCGGCAACAGGTAAGAAACCTCTTGAAATATTCTTCGGTAGGAACATTAGTATTGACCCTGAGAACTACTAGACAGGACAATATAGCCAGGCTAAGGAAGAAACAAGAATCCGATTTATGTTATTCCAATAGAAAAAGACAACGAACTAAAAATTATAAAACAGGTGAGATTGTATACGTAAAAATTGACAAGCGACTGGGATCAAAATTATCTCCTCGGTACAGGGAAGAAATAGTAAAGAAAACCACTCTAAAACAATAACAACAGAATCAGGCAAAATCGTTCATAAATGTAGTATTAAAAGTTGACATTCTCCTTTCAGACTACTTGCAGATTTCTACAGAACAGGTATTAGACTACTCCAAATCAAGATAAGTAAGAGATATTATCTTACCATCGGTACAGCAAAGCCTCAAAGCGGAACTATGAAACTCGTCCGTATACTCGATTTGAAGTCGTACGAAAAACATTACACGAATTAGAGCAGAAACAACCACCACCCTAGTTACCCATTCCTAATTCACAAATTATTCCAGATCCAACTCCTACTCAATAGGTTAAAGCCAAAAACAAAATTTCAAAGATCGCTAAATTTTCTAGGTAGCGCATGGAAGTGGTTAACTGGAAGTCCAGACCATGACGACTACATTATTTTAAAATCTAAAATTAATGACGCCCTTAAAAATGAAAATAATTAAGTTGTTATCAATAAGTCAACAATTGACAAATTAAATGAAATAACAAATGTAACAAATAATATTGTAAGAACTTTCCCATCAGATCAAGAAATAAAAAACAGAATAATAACGAATGTAGAGTACGTACTGCAATGGGCAAAACCCGGAATTATAAACTCCTTTATACTATCCAATAGCGAAATAGACAGAATAAAAGAACTTTTTGTAAGAAATAACGTACCATATTTAAATTTAGATAAAGCAATTGAATTTGCAGAAATAAGAATTGCTGCAAGCAATCAAACATTGTTATATATTATAAGTATTCCGAATAAAGAACAATTTGTTTGTAAAATCACATTAATAAGACCAGTAAAAAGGGAAAAAAATGTAACTAAGGTACCTTACGAAGAATTGCTTTTATGTGAAGATAAAATTTTTGGATTAAAAGAAAAATGTAAATCTAGTAATAAGTTAAAAATATGCAGCAAAGAGCAAATTTTAGATTGAAGTGAAACGGGTTGATTACCTAACTTACTCAGAAGCCGACCATCCAACTGCACGGAAATTAATAATCAGCACATCCCAACCACAGAAGAAATCCTTCCCTGAACACTACTATTAAATCAATTCAACAGAACAATTTCAAAAAAACAACGACAAGATCCATCTAGATTAAACGTTCATTATTCAATACTGCAACGCTACGATCATCGCTCACAGTCAATCGTACACACCCAGAGAACTCTCGTATGCAAAGCAACTCCCACCTATCGTCCAACCCGACTCCATCCTATTGAGTTATGAGGAGTTCCTAACACTCCAATCTGTGAAGCAATTCCATGTGAATAACACCAAGCACATAGAACTCATCAAAGAACAGTATCACAGAAGTTCCTTAGTCAATATTGGACAATCAATCATCATACTCAGCTTCCTCGTAGCAATCATATTTGCCAAGTACTACAAACGCAACACCATAATCGTTACAAGGTCAGTCTAATCAAAAGATGCTCCAAAGAAGACCACAAGCATCCCTGAGCACATCGTCGTAATAAATCTATCTTCAACAGAAACAAAAAGGACCAGTTAGATTCCCTTTTTCTGAGAATGAGGACATCCTCATTTAAGGCGGGAAGAGTTAACACAACATAATATCAAAGTCGGCAATTTCCCACAGTCGCCGCGGATGAACTCGAAATGGATCATATTCACCGCAACACGCGCACAACATCAACATGCACTTGTCTGGAAGATGACACCTTGCACCGGACGAGCTATGCTGACTCTGCGTCTACGGCTCATCCGCTACTCAGTAATTAAGGTATAAATTAGAGTAGGTTATTTTATTTCGTGTTCTTTAAGTTTGTGAAGTGAACCAATAAAGAGGCTTGTCCTCATAAAAAGTACTTCACAAAAGTAGTTTAAAATGAAAATTTTCCAATGAAAATATATCGAAACCGTAGCCTTTACCATTCCATTGTCTTCTGCTCAGCATGTTTGAAGAAGTCATGGACTACCGCTACTCAGAAATACTAAGAAAAAAAATTACACACATTTCAAAACCGATTTGGTCTGGCCGGACCCATACGCTCATCGGAGGGTTAAGGTAGATTTAATACAATTTCGTTTAAAGTAATCAATTTTATACTTTATATTTGCCAACCAATAGTTATTTCGTACTTGATCATAACATTTATCAACTCCTAAATATCATATAATCTGGTAAAATTAACCTTGTTACATATAACAGAAGATCCACACTAATCTTTCTATAGACCATTTCGATTTTGTTCTACCTGCATATAAAGTCCAGATTGTCATTGTCTTCATTGTCTAAAGCGACAATTTGACATATATTTTTTTCTTTGCTGTCTACAAAAACGTTTTCAAAAAAGGTTTGGTTTGGGTGGCAAAGAGAAAGTGCATAGACATGGGTTTGGTTTGGGTGACAAAGAGAAAGTGCATCGACATGGGCCATAACGAGCCCAACGAGCTATTCTCGGGTTAACTTGCTTTTTGCCCAGGTAATTGTGACTGTAATTCACGTCTGTGACTATTTGGAAAGGAATTCCTTCTAATTCCTTCTATACACGAAATATGCATAAATAATAAGGGGTGATTCATCGTCAGGTTAGATTTTCAAGAGACATTTTTTTGACAGATCACGCGTGACTCCTATCAAACTGCTTTGTCATTTTTGTTCAGTATCGTTTGTTAAGTCCTCATGAAAAAACTTACATCACAACAGCGTCTCCAAATTGTTAATCGGCATTACGAAAATCAGCGTTCTATGAGAAATGTTTTCCGTGCGATTCGAGAAACGTTCGGTGCGTATAATCGACCTACTGAAACCACTATTGCCAATACCATTCGCAAATTTGATTCCCAGTTTACATTAGTAAATGCTACTCGACCGGTTAGACCACATCCAGCACATAGTGAAGAGATTATAGCAGCTATAGCTGAGAGTGTACGCGAAGACCGTGACGAATCGATTCGTAGTCATTCTTAGCAGCTTGGCTTGGCGTATTCGACAACTTGGCGTACTTTACGTGAGGATCTCAGCCTAAAAGCGTACAAAATTCAACTTGTGAAATTGAAGCCAGGCGACTTGAATTTGCGTGATATTTTCAGTGAATGGGCTCTGGCAAAACAATGAAAATCTGGTGTTTTATCGTGAAATTTTGGTCATTTCTGGCTCAATGGATACGTTTTAATAAACAAAATTGCCATATTTGGGCTGATGAGCAACCTGAAGAGTACCAAGAGCTACCATTATATCCATTAGAAAGAATGGTATGTTGTGGTTTCTGAACTGGTGGAATCATTGGTGAATATATCTCCAAAAGTGAGGCAAATCAGAATGTAACCGTCAATGTTGAAATTCAAGCACATGGTCTTGGTGAGCTCTGGTTTCAAAAAGACGGCGCTAACAATGGACTTGTTAAGAAATCATTTTAGTGAGCATTTAATTTCACATTTTGATACGGTAAATTGGCCGCCTAGATCGTGCTATAGATCTTCAAGAATAAGCCAGCTTAGATTGACGCTTTGGAAGCCAACATTACTCGTGTTGTCCGCGAGGTACCAATCGGTATGCTCGAACGAGACGGCCAAAATTGGATCTTGCGAATGTACCACCTCAGACGTAATCATGACCAACATTTACGTGATATCATTTTCAAAAAGTAAAAGCCATGAATTGTTCTTTTAACCGAAAATAAAAATTTTAGGTTAACTTTCAAATTTACCATAGAAACTATGGTATTTCGTTTCAGCTGCGGACGTTGACTTGGTGAAGAATGCAAACGTGTGGAATTTTCCTAATACTGTAACTACTTTAAATCCATGGCTACCGCTATTGCAACGAAGTGGTGTTATTGGTGTCGGGTTTTACTCTATATATTGTAAGGATCGGTATAACCAACTCAAGTCGATTGAATGAACTAAGAAAAAGTGTATTTCTTATGTAACTACTCCTACAAGGCTGGCACAATTTTTTGAAAATATAGAAACAGACCTATACAAGTATGAAGTTCCTTTTGATTTCTTGGGGTGGGATAATATTGTATTTAATATCCTCAATATGGGAATTGCTTAGACGAATGCCTAACCGATTCACCTAATAATCTAAATATTTCGTGTATTCTCCGGAAGACTTCTATAACTACCTGAACATTCTACAACTACCGACAACTAGCAACAAAATCAATGGACGCAATGAAAATGTCATCAATGTAACACGTGGACTGAAAAGTCAGTGCCGTTTTATAGTAAAACACAAGATTTTTGCAAAATTCAACTTAATTTATCAACATAGTTGCCTTCGAGGGCGATACACTGATTGAAACTATTTTTCAATCTTTCGATACCAGTTTTGTAGAACGATTTCAGTTTAGCCTCAAAATAGGCCTCTGTTTCGGCGATTACTTCTTCATCGGTCTTAAATCTCTTTCCGGTGAGCATTTCTTTGAGGTCTGCGAACAGGAAATAGTCGCTGGGGGTCAAATCTGGTGAATACGGTGGGTGGGGAAGCAATTCGTAGCCGAATTCATTCAATTTTGCCATCGTTTTCATCGACTTGTGACACGATGCATTGTCTTGATGAACAGAACTTTCTTTTTCTTCAAATGCGGCCGTTTTTCTGCCATTTCGTCCTTCAAACGCCCCAACAACGCAATGTAATAGTCGCTGTTGATAGCCTGCCCCTTTTGGAGATAGTCGATGAATATTATTCCATGTGTATTCCAAAATACGGATGCCATAATCTTGCCAGACGACTGTTGAGTTTTTGGTCGTTTTGGAAGAGGTTCGTCGCCTGCTCGGCACTCAGCTGACTGCCGACTTGACTCTGGTGTAAAGTTATGGAGCCAAGTTTCATCCATTGTCACATACCAACGCAAAAATTCGGCTTTATTGCGGTTGTACAGCTTTAAACAAACTTCTGAATCATCAACACGTTGTTGTTTTTGGTCGACTGTGAGCAAACGCGGCACCCACTTTGAACAGAGCTTTCGCATGTCCAAATATTCGTGTATGATATATCCAACACGCTTTTTTGATATTTTCAGAGCCTCAGCTATCTCGATCAACTTCACTTTATAGTCATTCGTAATCATTTTTTGGACTTTTTTGATGTTTTCATCTGAAGCAGCCTCTTTTGGACGTCCACTGCGTGTATCATCTTCGGTGCTTTATGACCACTTTAAAATTTTTCAATCCACTTGCGAATGGTTCGTTCGGCTGGTGCAGAGTCCGGGTAACACTTATCAAGCCATTTCTTTGCATCGGCTGTATTTTTTCCCATCAAAAAGCAATGATAAATCAATACACGAAATTGCTTTGAATCCATTTTTTTTTACAATAAAAAAAGTTGCTTCACTCATAACGCTATATCTCGAAAACTAATAGTACGACAGCTGTCAAATTTATACACGTATCTTTTGAAGGTTGGTACTAACTGAAAATGGTATGGATTTAATTCAAGTGGTGCTGTCTCTTAGAAACTGCACGGACTTTTCTGCCCATGTATTATATAATAATCTTACCTAGATCAATCAGATCACGAAATATGTTATAAACGAAATGTTGATAATTTAAAGGGCATTTTTTTTTAGACCAAAGGGCATCTTTAAATACTCAAACTGGCCATGAGGTATGATAAAAGAAGTCAACGGAATAGAAACTTAATGCATTGCACACTGGTTAAATCCATCTGTTTTTGATTACGTTGAAAATTTATTAAAACAAAATGTGATGTTATGTATAGCGAAAAATATTGTTAGATGTATGTATACATATTCACTTTGGTTAGAACAAAGGTTTGTGTAAATGTGTTTTAACGTATGTACACTGGCGACCACTAGGATAAGGCCATACATTTTGCATTTGATATTCACTCTTTATACCTGTTGGAAATTTTGTACCCGGAAACTTTTACTACCTGTGAACAGGTACATATTTTCTCAACAGGAAGTTGTAAAATTAAAGTTTAAATAAGAAATGAACTACTTGAAAAGCGTATAAAAGGATGCGCCACTAGGATAAGGCCACATGCAAAATCTTCCAAATAAAGAAAAAATTTTTACATATTATGGTTTTAAAACATATATGTATTAGGTTTTTCTACATATGATATGACCTCTATGAGGCGGTTTCGAATAGAATCATTCAGTTTTTTTTTTAAATAATCAAGAGAGATGTAGACAGAGGCATCACGAATAGCTTTGATTAAAGTGTCCTTGTCTTCAAATTGTCTTCCGCCTTCATACACTTTACCAGATAACCATGCACAAACATTTTCGATTATGTTTAAGTCCGGCGAATAGGACGGCCATGACAAAAGTTCCACGTCTTCTGATTGAATTTAACTTCTAACAACCCTGGAAGTTTGGATGGGGGCATTGTCTTGGAATTGTTGGAATATTTAAGACAGGGGTCCGAAAATGTTTTTCATTTTTGGAATTGACCATTCTAGCAAACATTTGTAGACGTTTCCGTTCATTGTTGTGGACAAAAACCTCAACTCATTACAACTGATGTACGGCTGTGATGTATTGCCAAAATAGCTCCCCCTTTCTTAGATCATGGAAAAAAAATTTTAAGTGTTAAGGTTAAATTGTTTTTCATCCGAAAAGACAACGTGCTTCCATATACCGCTACAAGCGACATGTTCTCCTGCGAAATTCATTCGACGCTCCTTGTGTACTTGCCTCAAAACAGGATTCTTTTTAAGTTTTCTTTTCTATATTTTCTTTCTTCTTCGTATTTTCTTTTTTAATTTTTCCCAAAGTGTAGTGGATCCACAAGTTAACTGTTTACAACAGTCTTACTTCTATTAAATCTCCTTTCAATTTCTCGGCCTAAAATATGTATGTAATATGTAGAATATGTAGAATAGCCAGGAATGAATCAAGCCAATTTTTGATATTCTGCTCTGATGTGAACCGTATTTCAGTGAGGGCGTTCTGCATCGACCGGAACAAATGGTAGTCAGAAGGGGCAAGGTCTGGACTATAAGACCTCCCACCACTGTTTTCCGAATAGTTCCTAACCGGAATAGCAACGTGGGGCCGAGCGTTGTCATGATGGAAAATTATTGCCTCGTGTCTGGTCGCTTGAGTGACACCCAAAGATTTTGCGAGCTCTTCTTGTGTATATTTGACATATTTGAGTGAAAAAAAATTATTGCTGTTTACGTTTCCAATGAATGACATATACTGAAATGACGTACAATGACAGTAGCTTTCCAACGCATCTTCTAATGGAATAATAACAATTAAATAATACAATTTATGCCATCTCTTCGCAAACCGCACGAATTAAGAATTAAGACCCAATATAAAAACCGTTCTTTTCAAAGCTTTTTTAAATATATTAACAAAAATTTGAAAAAAAATCGCTAATGTGAACTGCTGCAACGAATTATTCGCAATGGCCTCATCCTAGTGGCGCATCTTTTTATACGCTTTTCAAGTAATTCATTGTTTGATCTTGGGAAATTGTAAGGGTTGTTTCTTATTTACCCTTTAATTTTATGACTTTCTGTTGGGAAGATATGTACCTGTTCACAGGCAGTAAAAGTTTACAGGTATAAAATTTCCAAGCAATATAAAGAGTGAAAATCGATTGCAAAACGTATAGCCTCATCCTAGTGATCGGAAGTATATTTATACAACCAGTTTCCTGTCTTTTTTGTGTTTTTCTTGTATATGTATTTTGTAAAATGTCTAATAATCGACTAATAATTCGACCAAATGTAGCAATATCAGATAGTATGAATTTTAAAAGAGAGAATCATTTATATGCAATACATTGCTGAATTAGAAAAGAGTTCAGGATTACAGTTATTTTTATATTGTTATAATACTGTTGTTTGGGTACGATGGTTGATGATGACGCAGTCATGTTCAACATTTCGGGCGAGGTTTTTAACGCCGAGAAAATAGAAATTCGGTTTAAGAAGGACAAAAAGTGACACACCTGTTCGTTTATTTATTTTTTTTTCCCGAATGCGACAACTAGTTTTCGAATGGGTATGATTTGCAGAGCACGATAGCATATATTTTAAAAATGAGGTAATTGTGAATATTCTAAGCGGCCATCTTGTTCCGTTAAAATTTATCACAACAAGCTTAACTCTTTTTCCTTTTCCAACATCCTGAGCAGTGATGGGCAGCCATGTGCACATCAGCCACCGTTATCTTAGAAGCAAGACATAAACAGGAAGTATGGACTGTCAAAAGCTCCGAGGAGAATTCGTCCTTTATGGTTAGTTCTCCTTTCCTTATCATTTTTTGTCACTTCGACTAATGTAAGTGAGTAACCCAAGACAATTCAGGGGAAATGTTCATCAGAAGAAAGCAAATTCCCAGAAGTTGGAAATTTCTCCGAGGATATGGGTGTAGCGGTGATCTAAGTCATGGTTACACCTTAAAGTTTAGTAGCGGAGCGCTGTGCACATATACCAGACATTGGGTCCGCTAGGAATTCATGATTGTGTGGGTGGGTGGCCAATGGTTTGAGTAGAGATAGGTTGAATCAGAGCGGAAATATAGGGAGAGCCAGGAAGACGAGGGAAGAAGGATACCAAATAACAGCTATTCTATGTATTTTGTAGAAAAAAAAAACTCCTGTAAAAAGAAAGATCAACGGGACGCTGGAACTTTTAGAGAAAGTAACTTTTCAACCGTTCGGAAAGAAGAAAGATAACGGCCAAGTATTAAGCGGTTTCCATTTCGGTAGTCTTAATTGCATTTGATTATGATCAGTAAATTTTTCTGAATACTACCATTGCATATGAAAATAATAGAACTATCACTTTGGCAAATCGATGGTGATACCTCTTTCGGCGCGAGGTACAACTAGGCAAAAGAGGGCTGAAAATATTACGCTAACTTTATTAAATTTAATGGAGATCCACTCACATTATTTACACAGTTCTACTCTAAAATTAAACCAATCGCATGCCAATATGCAAAGTGAGTACTTTGTTGCAATGGTAGTGTATCAACCGTCGATTCGAGTAATCGCATTTCGTATCTCCATCTCAGTGCTACAAAGCCATTTTCCGAGGAAGGTTGTACATATCTTGTTTCATATTTCACTCAGATTCTAATTGTATTTTCGTATTTTTTTGTTTATTTACTCAATGTACTAAAATTTCAGCCTGGGTGAATAATGAAGCAAGATGTTTAAAACCAGGTTGATGTATAATCTATGATCTTCCAGGCAATCCCTATTCCCATATCATATTCGTTCACGTACAGCATACACTCTGCTTCAACTCAATAATCGCATATAACGGTTTTTTGTATGTGTGCTTTATTGATACTCATCGCTCATTTTAAACCATTGTTTTGTTGAAGTGTAGTCTCAATTGGTATTACAGGTGGTGAATTTTACTGTGAATTTTCAATTGTGTCCTTGTTCTGTGCTTTTGGTCTATGCTTCTTGGTTTGTTCTTCATTAAATAAAAATAATGATAGAATTGTACTTTTATATTTTTTATAAATTATAGTTATTTAGCATTTTAGAATAGCGAAATGCTCGTACAAAGACTATCATAATTTCAAAATTCCATTTTCCTTGTTCTTTTTTAATCTCCCTAATGATCATAGGAGAGATGTTTGGAAAAAACATGCATAGTGCATCACATTAAATAAAAATTTTATGTGTAAAAACCATTTTTATACCAAAGACTTAAAATAAGAACCACTTCGAAAATGTATTTCTAAAAATGTAGTTCCAATATTATTCCCATTAGCTTGCAGTTGCTCTGATTTATTCACTGACTTTTCTTGCTTAAGAATCATGAATACTAATCGAAAGATTAAACTTGAATCGACGGTAATTTCACACAACTTCAGAACATTCAATAATCCAAACTTTATTCAAGATTTAGCTTATTATCTGTAAGCACAATATATAGATGGAATTTATCTTTGAGTTTATCGGCTGGGTTCTCTATCCATATAATTGAGCTTTCGTAAAGCACAAAAAAGGATTGTTCTGATTTTTGATGAAATGTCAATTAAGCCCGAACTTGATTATAACATGAAAACAGATATGATATACGGGTTTTCGGATTTTGGGGAGGTGGGAAGACACACGACTGTTGCTTCAAAGGTTATTGTTATATACATAAATGAAATTTATTTGTCATTTCCTAGAGTGAAACCCTTTTGCTCACTCTTTTCTTTTTTTATTTCCGGTTGTCAATGTGAACGCACACTTCTTTCGATCCCCGAAATTTTATTATCAAATGTTATGCTTAAAATATTAAATTAAAAGTTTAATTGAAATAAACAGTTGTTGAAATCCGTGACTCTTTATTTTACCACATTCGGATGGTTATGCTGATTTTGGATTATTCTTATTGCGGATTACGCTGATTGTGGATCGTCGATTACTGCTGACTGATTTTTGTTTTAAGATGCCTACTATTGATGGTGATAATCCCTCTACCGGACACATCATTATGCAACCAACATTTACCGTGGAAATATTTTGTGCCATAAATGCCAGGTGGTCAAGATGCGTTAAACGGCTGGAGGTGGAGTTTTCTTTATTCAAAGTGCCAGGAGTCATACGACATTTTATGCGACAAACTTCCTCCGGAATTTCACGAGAATAAATCCTACAGTGAAATTGTAAAAATGATGCAAGAGTTCCTACGATCCTACGCCGTTGGAAATAGCTGAGGTTTTTCGATTCCAGTACCGAAAACAACAGGATGAAAAATCCGTTCAAGATTTTCTTCATGCGCTTCAGAAATGTGCTATAAATTGCAACTTTAGCAGTTTCCTCAAAACAGCAAACAATTTGTTTATGGATTAAGTTCCCAACGTATTCAAAGTGGACTTTTGGAAACGAGAGACTTTAGTCTGGAGAAAGCAGTGGATATGGCCTTTAGTCTGGAATTGTCAGAGTAGGATGCAACTCAATTACACTCAAGGCACGCGATTACAACAATACGGTTCCAGGATCAGAAGAAGAACAGATCACCCTCAATTAGTTCAGATAGTTTTAATAATACTTACAAAAAAAAAATTATTTTATAAAACAAAAAGAAACGAGTGCTAATAATACAAACAAAGTTAGGAATACCAAATGTTATCGATGTGGTTACTTGGACCATTGGGCTAACGGTTGTAAAAAGAAAAATGAAATTTTTGGTTTTTGTAAAATTCGGGGACACTTACGCAGTGTATGTTTAAAGGCTAATAATAATAATAAGCAAAATACACATAAAATAGAAGAAGTTTTGAATATCTCTTCATTAAGTCGGGATAAATTTTATTTTCAAGTTACAGTCGAGGGAAAACCCATTAAATTTGAAATCGATACGGGCTCTGCTGTAACTATAATGCCGCTTGTATATTTCAAGAATACATTTCCTCTATTTAAATCGAAAAATACTCAAATACAGTGAGTTTCATACTGCCAAACTCAATTGAATGTCTGTGGTTTTGTTTCGGTTGATGTGCCATTTAAAAATTAGACATTCATGCTAGATTTATATGTACGTTGTTGCTAGTGGGAGCTCCTTATTGTTGGGTTGCGAGTGGATTCGCGCATTACACATTCAATTTAATGACTTTCGTGAAATTTCTCAAGTTTCTAAAAGTGACGCGATTGCAAAATTGATTCAAAGGTATAAGGATATCTTTACTCCGGGTGTAGGAAAAATCTCGGGAATGCAAGCTTCATATACTTAAAACCAGATATAAGTCCGTGCTTTTATCGCTCTAGTTAACTATTACGGGCGTTTCCTAAGAAATTTAAGTTCAAAGTGAATCAACTTTTACAGAAAAATTCTAAATTTTTGTGGACTACCGATTGCGAGGTGGCTTTCAATACAGTCAAAAGAGAAATTCAATCTCAAACGGTACTAGTACGTTATAAGCCAAAACTGCCTTTAGTTCTTGCTACAGATGCATCGCCCTACGGAGTAGGAGCCGTCTTAGCCATTTGTACCCTAATGGGACAGATTCAATTTGCATCAAAAAGTTTAAACAATACTCAAAAACGCTATTCCTAAATAGACAAAGAAGCTTTCACCATAATTTTTGGGGTCAACAAATTTTACCAATACCTTTACGGAAATACTTTTACCTTGTATACAGATCATGCACCTTTAATTCAGATATTTTTCCCTAATAAGAGTTTCCCAGTATTATCTGCCACTCGCATGCAACATCATGCTCTTTTTCTTCAAAGCTTTAACTACAGTATAAAATATAAAAGTCCTCTAAACATGCCAACGCCGATGCATCATCCCCCTTACCCCTAAAATTAAGATATAAATTCTTATTTGATGAACCCGATTATGTTGAATTATTACAAATACAAAAGATGCCAGTTTCTATCAAAAAAAGTGCAGAAGAGACATCAAAGGATGATTTCAAAGAAATTCAGTTTTAACGTTAATCAACACTATTTTAGTCTATAAAGTAGTTGTATATTGCGTGGGGCTAGAACTGTTATACCAAGAGCTCTTCGTAGCAAAGTCCTCTCTAAATTGCATTCGGTAGAATGAAGAACTTCGCTCGCAGCTACTGCTGTTGCCCAAAAATCGATGAAGATATCTAGATGTATGTGAAGTCTTGTTTCGAATGTAATAAATTGCACAACAATATACCAAAAGCCCCGCTTCATCCGTGGGAGGAAGCAAGTTGACCATTTGGGAGAGTTCATGCTGATTTTGCTGGTCCTTTTAGAGGAGTTTACTCTTTTATTTTCAGGTTGGCCTGAAATTTATATTCTTAAAAACATAACAACAGAAAATACAATAGCAGTGTGTACGAAAATTTTTTGCACTTTTGGGATTCCATATATATTCGTTTCAGACAATGGAAGTCAATTTACATCATACAAATTTAAACAATTTCTTTTGCAACATGGAGTTGAAAACAAGTTTACTGCACCGTATAACCCGGCTACAAATGGTCTGGCAGAACGTTGTGTTCAAACTTTGAAAAGGTCTTTAAAGGCGATGCGGTGTGAGAGCAATACAAACGAAGAAGATTTATGCAAATTCCTTCTACAGTACCGAAAGATACCCACACAAGCAACAATGAAAGTCCTGCTATACTTATCCTCAGCCGAAATATTCGAACTGAGTTAGATTTATTGAAACCGACGTGTAAGGAATCAACAAGAAACTTACACAATCATATGAAATGTAAAAGTTATGCTATCGGTATTAGAGTTAGTTAGAATTAGAGATCATTTAAATGAAAAATGTAAATTTGGTAGGATCAGTCAAATACTGGGAGACCTTCATTATCTTATACAGCTTGATGACGACAAAATTCGCGAGATTAGCCCATTCACTCAGAGGGAGGGAGACCTTAATAAAAAAAGTTTTACCGAAGACAACAAAATGGAGGTTTCCCCTAGTAATTACAGTTCCACAGAAGCAACCTCTATGAAAATGTTAATAATGAAAATGAAAAAAATAATATTGTAACTTAGAACCTTTAAACATCTGAGAGCCTAGTCTCCCCGAATTACGTAGGTCAAATAGAATAAGAAAAGCATCAGATATAGCAAATATGATATGGATATGGATATGGAAAATAGGACAATAAAAAAAATTGTTGCAATATATATCTTGTACGTAACAAAAAAAAAAAAAAAAAAAAAAAAAACATTATGTGTTTCAATCTTTATATGGATAGATATTTATATGTATAGATATTTATGCCTATGAAATAACCTAAGGTGCGATTTGTATTTTTTTCTTTTTATTGTGAATTTGGTATCACATCAAAAGTGCGATAAAACAATATTTATATGTCATTTGCTAGAGTGAAACCCTTTCGCTCACTCTTTTCTTTTTTTATTTCCAGTTGTCAATGTGAAAGCACACTTCTTTCGATCCCCGAAATTTTATTATGAAATGTTAAGTTTAAAATATTATATTAAAAGTTTAATTGAAATAAGCAGTTGTTGAAATCCGTGACTCTTTATTTCACCACATACACAACAGTTATGGTATTCATTCTTAGAGGAATATATATGAATTGGAAGCAAACCGTATCGTATTATTGGGTCTATAACTAACTTCGTGTGGTTTGCTAAGAGATGGCGTTACTTGTATTATTCCATTGGAACATGCGTTGGAAAGCTACTGTCATTGTACGTCATTTCAGTATATGTCATTGATTTGAAGCGTAAACAAAAATAATTTTTTTTCACTCAAATATGTCGAACTTTGTGCCTAAAAAAAGTATTTTGCGGGGAGTTCTTCTTTATTACTTTAATATGAAGAAAACTGCTGCCGAAAGTCATCGTATTTTGGTGGAAGTTTATGGTGAACATGCGCTAGCTGAGCGAACGTGCAAAAAGTGATTTGCACGTTTTAAAAGTGGTGATTTTGGCTTGGAAGACGATGAACGTCCTGGGCAGCCAAAAGATTGAAGATGAAGAACTGGAAGCATTAATCTATGAAGATTGTTGCCAAACACAAGAAGAGCTCGCAGAATCTTTGCGTGTCACTCAAGTAGCCATTTCAAAAGGTTCAAAAGCAGCTGGATATATTCAAAAGCAAGGAAATTAGGTTCCACTCAAGCCGAGAGACGTCGAAGGGCGGTTTTGCATGTCCGAAATGCTGCTGGAACTCCACAAAAGAAAGTCATTTTTGCATCGGATTGTTACTGGTGATGAAAAATGGTGAAACCCGGCCAACCAGCCAAATCAACGGCAAAGCTGAGTATCCATGGAGAGAAGGTAATGCTCTGTATTTGGTGGGATCAGATAGGTGCGCTGTATTATGAGCTGCTAACACCGAGTGAAACCATCAATAGGCAACGCTACCGAACACAATTAATCCGTTTGAAGAGAGCAGTAGCCGAAAAACACCCGGAATATGCGACCAGACACGAGGCAATAATTTTCCATCATGACCACGTTGCTATTCCGGTTAAGAGCTATTTGGAAAACAGTGGATGGGAAGTATTACCCCACCCGCCTTATAGCCCAGACCTTGCCCCTTCTGACTATCATTTGTACGGGTCGATGCAGAACGCCCTCACTGAAACAGGGTTCACATCAGAGCAGAAAATCAAAAATTGACTTAATTCATTCTTGGCAGCCAAGCCGGCGCAGTTCTTTTGGGATGGGATCCACAAATTGCCAGAAAGATGGGAAAAAGTCATAGCTTCAGATGGGCAATACTTTGAATAATACTATTTTACATGTTTTTCTTAAATAAACGCTCAAAATTTGGAAAAAAAACCGCACGAAAACAATTATATACCGTAATAATAGAAAAGCATACAAATTAGTAGGAGCAACAGAAAATACGTAGTTTTTAAAATCTTGGACCAGGTCATATTTAATTTATATTACTACCATTTATTCAAAAGCGTGAGAAATTGCTTTTTAAAAAAATAATATTCGAATAGCTGATGATATCGTTTCTTGGGTAACACTTCATCTACACTACATCTTTAAAGTATGCTTCAAACTTACGAAGAGTCATATAAATTGAAACAGTTTTGAAAAATTATCAGTCAAACTGACTACACAGGTTTTCAATGCTAACGTAGCTGCCTTCTCAACAAATTGTGTTGACACGGACACATATAAAAGAAACGCTACTTCAACTGCACATTTCGCTATTAAGATGAATTACCTTTTTGATAACTTAAATAGCTACACTCTTAACACAACCAACCCTGACCGTCGACATGTTTTGGCATATAGTGAAACTCTACAGTCTATTATGGGAGTCTACTAGTAAGATGATAAAGCCATATTGCTTCGGTGATCTAATGCAAACGTTACTCAAAAAAAAATAGCAGTTTCTACTCCTCTCACATCTTAATACTGATGCTGCAGATAATTTATTTTCAATGGCTCGATCAAACAGAGGATCATACGAACGGAACCCTTTAGCCTATAAATTTATTAGAAATTGAAAACAATTAAATTTTAAGAAACACTTTTAAAAGGCAGTTCATAGAAGTACGCCATAAGGAACACCTAATCAAGACTTTGCTTTACCATTAAAAATGGCAGCCTGCGACACCCTAACGTGTAACAATAATGAATACAAATACTTCATTTGTATGTTCATTTTAATTGGACTAGTTAAATTTTCTATAAGTAAAATCAATAAGGATTTCTGTGGAGTTAAAAGTGCGAGGAACTAAGATCTCCACTTTTGTTTTTTTTTTTTTTAAGTTTTGTATGTTTATTAAACTATCGATATGTTTTCTGTTTTTTATCTCGTTTATAAACATTGTTATGTTTTCTTATATTTATTATATGAAGGTGTAAAACTATTTTTTTATTTTACATATTTTTCCCTTTAGTTCTTACTAAATTGTGAGGATTAGGCCTACGGAAATACCTCGAGAAAAAAATAAAACACGTCTAATATGCTACCTCTTTGGGTGACGTGGAAAAGATTAATGAAGTTATTTACATACATTCCTACATTAAAATATGTACATATCTGCATATATCCATGCATAAAAAACTGACTTATAGGCTATATACTCAATATTTCCACCCAACATCAGGGCTACTTTCGAGCTAATTAAGTTATATCATAAAGAAAATGATCACCTCACAATTGCATTATATCTTATTTAGTTCAGTGCGAGTGCAACAAAACCAATTTTACCGCTATTATTACTTCATTCAGGTGGAGTGAACAAATGTTTCTTCTTTCGCGAGAAACGATCGATCACGCCCTAGGCGGCTGGAGACAGAATAAAGAAATTGCCTTAATGACACTACTATAAATTTAATATACAACGATATTACTCAATTAATTGTACCATATGAGATTCTGATCACTAAATCGCGATGGCATTTAACTTTTGTTATTTTCTTTCACCTTTTTTAAGGTTTCGCAATTCTTTTTCAAAAAGATTACGTGGCCGATATTGCCTATAATAATAATAATAATAATAATGTATGTGTTTTTTTTTTTTTTTTAATTTGCTACTGCCATAGATTCTTTCCTTTTAACCATAAACCATAAGCCCCTAGCAGAGCAGCCAAAAGTGGCAGCACTAAACCCGCTACCTGTTCCTTACCTTGGGTTTTCTTGGTTGACATCATAAACTGCCATTATTGATCAAACCACTGTCTGTGTAATTTTCGGGCTCGTTCGCCCTCTTAGAAAAAAAAAGAAAATAGTTTTTTGATTCCTGTCGCAAGAACGGTTACCAATTAGAAAATTTTCTTTGAGATATTGTTTTCATTTGCGAAAAAATAAATAAAAATAAAAATTGCAAGAGTTGACGCTCAACGTATAAAAATTAGTTATCAGGAAAGTATGTCGTTTTTTTTTGCTCCGTGTTCTGGGTTAAGTTCTATTTACTTATGTTTATTTTCACAGGTTTCAGTGAAAATCATCTTGGATATAAAATTTTATTCAACGAGGGAATAAGTTTCTTGTGGAACTGAATAAATTAAGAAAACGATCAACGAGATAATATATTGGTTTGACCCCAGGAACTACTCTGGGCTTTAAGTAGGTCATATTTTACATATCCCAATTTAATTTTTTTAAAAACGTTGAGCTACATATTATTTACATAATTTATATATTATTATACATATTACATATCATATACATACATATATCTTCATTGCTTTTGTTACTCAATTCGAAACATACGAGTATTAACATACATCCCTACTGACATATTTTCCTTCTGCAGTTTTTTTGACCTTGTTATTTGCCTCTTGTTTCATTTCCACTGTGATTTATTCTTTAAGTTCTACGTTCGGGTCATTAAACTAGGACTGTTATTAGCTGAGTGGGACGCTGAATAATGTTGTTGGTCAGTTCCCTTGTTTTTTTTTTTTTATTTTAGGTGTATTTCGGTATTTCACAGAGGTATTATTCTACGGGATCCTGAGGTCTGGCTGTTCCGGAAAAAGGTGGGGTAGATGCGATGGGGAAATCGTTTAGAGCGGCAAGTTTGCTTGAGCGGAGGGAATCAATGCTAGGAAAAGATTCATCGTTCCATTTTCCATTCGCAGAAGATTATGGTACCATGAAAAAAACATCTTTTGAAAGACTGCTTTCGTAATCCAAAATTATCGGCATACTTGAAAGTGCTGACGAAGATTGAATGGTCAAAGAGCGGCTTAGACAAATCAAAAGCGGAAAAAAATTATAGCGGGATGGCTTACTCTTAAGAATGAGAGAAGACGAAGGCAAAGAGGAGACGAAGGGGTGAAACTCAGTTGGAGTTTTCAGGCCACCCATTCTTTCACCAAGATCTTATGTTAGGATTCCCCCCACCCCATAGCTGTGACAGTTACTTCTTACACAGAAACCTCAAATCATCTAGCACTCCATTGAGCGAATTGAAAAGTGAGATTTCAAGAAAGACGTGGTTTTCGATGAACTCATTTCTGGGTCCGTGAATTAGTCTTTTTTATGACAGCTGTATATCTCTTTAGCGGCAATGTGCTTTTATGGTACAGGGCGATTATGAGAAACGTAGGTAACTGGTCCGAATTAGTAAAGAAACTTAACTTAAAATTAAATTAAACTAGAACTACGATAAATTAGTACTGGACGAAATACGTAGGCGATTGCTTGTTTTCGGGGATTGTCGAGCCCCCTGACATCCTGCAGGAAGTGTTCGGGAAACGTGCAACGGACTTTTGGGCCAGCAGAGCAAAACTGCCGACATTGTTAGATTGATCGCCTGTTGGTCACCAGTTGGTTAATTGAGTTAAGCTAAGCTTTGCTTTAGATGAAAACGAAGGGGATAGCCATCTCTACTTAGGAGATTAGAATTTATGGGATCAGAGTTTTAAGCTTATTAGATTCAGGAGCGTAGAGGACCATTACATGTGCATAGAGACGGCTGGAAGGTTATTAAAGGTTTAGGGGTACCATTAGGTGAATGTAGGGTTAAGTGAGTTTCTTTAGTTGATGGTGTACGGATAGGAGTTGTGGAGGTTGTTACTCCGCCAATGGTAGTCGAGATGTTGTCCATCATTCTGAAATACCTCCCAACTTATCACATGTCATGATCTTTGGTGCAGATTTTTGGACATTCTTGAGCGGGATTTTAGATCAGACATTTGGTGTTTTTCGGGCCAGGAACAGGGGCTCTGTTAGAATCGCGTTTTTGTTCTAATGAAACAACTACTTAGTTAAAGTGTATGAATCGAGTGTTTCAAGCTCTACTCGTCATCTTCCACGCTACCTATCCTCTAGCCTAGATCGTCACTAGTTCCAGGTCAACCACGCGTTCTATTTTCACACCCTGACACAGTTTTATTGTTCAACACAACATATGCAGCCTATGTAGCACTTGACATAGTTGCCCTACAATGGGTCAGTATTGCTTATGTTTGTAATATGATCCCACATCGTATTCTTTTGCTGCTTTGGGTGACATAGTTCGATTGCCTTTCCTATGATTGTGACTAATAGTTGGTTGCACGTGTGGAACATTTGGTCATAATAGAACTATGTCATGTGTCTTACAGGCAGTTCGTGGGAATTATGTGATCTCTAGGTTTTGGGCACAACACTCCTCCCCCCTTAAAATACGAAAGGCGTAACGAGTGCGATCTTTCGGCTTTAGGTGTGCATGAGGATGATGAGTAAAGAATTCAGTACTTGCTATTATTTGTTTTATTTTTTGACTGCTTTATATACACAGTTTTTTTTCATAGGTACATTACATATATGTATATAATCTTTTATATCTATAATACAATATTTTGCTGAATTTGGTTTACATTTTTTTTTTTTTTATACTTCGGCTGTTTTTTTTTTTATTTATTTTACATTTAATT
Source organism: Volucella inanis (assembly GCA_907269105.1). NCBI lineage: Eukaryota > Metazoa > Arthropoda > Insecta > Diptera > Syrphidae > Volucella > Volucella inanis. The sequence goes on along the minus strand of OU026153.1, from coordinate 112,361,102 downwards.
TTTATATGTTTGTTTATTATAATATATAGAGCTAAAGGTGCAAAAGAAAATAGTTATGGAAAAATACACATGTTTATGACTTACAGACAATAAAATTTTGTTTTTGTTTATTAAATCTTTTACATTAATACTATACTTGTCTAAATCCAGTTTTTCTACATGTATCGTGTGGGGTGAAATTTGGGTTAAATTGGTTGGGATTTCTAGTGTTTCAGTAACTGTCATGTCTTCGAGGTAATAAAGGATTGGGACCCTATTATAGACGTCATTTGAGGCCTGCAAGTAAACTTCGTCAGTAACTGCTTTGCAATATGTATTAATCTTAAATAATCCGCTATCTAATAGCTTCACTGTTGTGTCGCCACATAGAATTCGTACGATTTTGGGTTTTGGTTTCAAAAATTAATTGTATAATACAATTATTCGTGTTGTGGTTATATATGACGAAATTTTGTTCGCATACGAAGTTTTCTGGTCCAGTCATTGTAAATTTTGTCAAATTATTGGAGCCAAGAAAAATATATCGTCTGCAATTTTCATTGACAGGAATAAGGTCATTACTGGTGGAGACGTATCGATAATAAAGGATTGGAACCCTATTATAGACGTCATTTAAGGCCTGCAAGTAAACTTCGTCAGTTACTGCTTTGCAATATGTATTAATTTTAAATAATCCGCTATCTGATAGCTTCACTGTTGTGTCGCCACATAGAATTCGTAAGTTTTTGGGTTTTGGTTTCCCAAAATTAATTGTATAATACAATTTTTCATGTTGTGCTTATGTATGAAGAAATTTTGTTCGCATATGAAGTTTTCTGGTTCACTCATTGTACATTTTGCCAAATCGTTGAAGTTAATGAAAATATATCGTCTGTAATTTTCATTGACTGCAATAAGGTCATTACTGGTGGAGACGTATCGATAATGCTCTCTTTATATTTAACGGGAAGTAGTGTTGCTTTAAACAGGTTATACTCTTCGTTCACCATTGGTATGCTTACTTGGATCATAAAGTTATCATTTACATACACAGGCGTAGTAGTTGCTAGTAAATTGATTATGGGTAGATTCATTTTAGAGACTTTATAAGGTAATCGTATGTTATGCGGGAGTTCAGCTTGTATGTGATTTAATGACGAAATAAATATTTCTGAATTTAAAAATCTACTGTCAAGTTTCCCCAATTTTGCTTCCTGTAAAACATCTAATAATTCGGATTGTTTTTCTAGAATTTGGGACGAGCACATAGTCGCTAAATTTTTCATTTCGTCAAAGTCGTGTAAGACTTTTTCAAATTTCGTCAGATTAACTAGTTTGTTTGTATTTTTCTTTATTTCTTCCGTTATTGCGTTAAAATTGTTATTTATTTTACGTGTCGTGTCATTGAGTGCGTCGAAGACATTCGTTATTACTGTGTGCTGTTCTTCGGTTAAATGATAAAGACTATTTTGGTTTTCTGAGAGGGATTGTAATGCGTTTTATATTTTTGCTGCGTTAAAAAGTCCTTCATTTGTTAGACTTCGTTTATTAAGTCTTTTTTTTGTAATAATAATATTAATAATCTAGTAACTTATTATTTTGTTGTATTTCTTTGAAAGAATTTCTTAATATTTGTAGGGTCATTCTGCAGTGATCTAACGGATATTCTTTAATAGTAGTTTCACAGAGTTCTGAAAGAGTATTTATATTATTCTCTAAGGGTTTTCAAATAACGACTTGACAACTTTTTTTTAATAAACGGCAAACCATTTGAGATATTTCAAAAACTTTATTATTGGCTTAAAGCACAATCAAAACATTTATGAATGGAACTCAACTTCGTTCATATGGCCACCGCGTGCACGTTTGCAACGTCGTCGGCGTGTTGGCATAAACCAATAACTTAACGTAGCGCCACAGAAAATAGTCAAGCGGCGCTACTATAATTAGTGAAAGAATGCATTCATAAAGTTGGCAAGTCCCTATAGGAAAACCCTATGTTAGTGTTGGTGAAGAAATTGTTGAAATGGAAAAGGAATGTATACTTTGAGAAAGATTTGTCGAGTACTCCCATTGGTTCCAAATATATGCCTGTGTTATTTAACGATATCTGTTGTACTGACTGTGCCATAACCATATTTAGACTGCTTGCAAGGATAATGTAACTAAAAAAAAAATTTAAACGTAAGAAATTTATACTTTTGCATATACGACTAGGTTTTTGTGAGCAATGTTTATTGGACTGTGTCTGAATGTGTGTAAGTTTTAATTAGTTTGTTGTGTGCGTTGTGTTACTTTGGTTAAAATGCTTAATTAAGTTATTGTGTACAACTTTTTCTCTCTTGCTTATTTTTAACTTGGAATTTTCTGGAGATAATATTTCAGTTACCTCGTATGGTCCTTCAAAAGTTAGCGTTAGTTTTTTGTTCGACCGGTTCTTGATTTCTAATAGCACTTTGTCGCCAACGTTATATGTAGTTTGCGTGGAGTTTTGGTCGTTGTATATTTAAGACTTCTCCTTTGCTTTTAGTTGTGTTGTAGCAAAGTGTTGCGTACTCGAGGTAGTTGTCCCAATTTGACTGGTCTTTGCTAGCATAGTTTCTTAGGTAATCACCTAAGGTGATTATGCGACCTTTCCAGAGCACCATTCGACTGTGGGTGGTATGGACTAGTTTGAATCTTTGCTATTTTTAAGATTTTACAGACGTTTTTGAATAGTTCACTAGTAAAATGTGTGCCTTGGTCGGTGAGAATTGTTTGGGGAATACTATTAGTACAAATAATTTTCTTTACTAATGCTTTGGCTATCGTTTGGGCTTCTTGCTTGAACCAATTTAGTAAGGTCGTCCTGGAAAGTGAGTATTTAATTGTTATACAATAGCTTTCGGTAATCGGGAGTGTTCCACTATATCGGGGGCAACTCTTTCAAATGAGGTTTTTGCTGTTGTAGTAATAACCATAGGAATCTTGTTACATGTGTACTTATTATTCTTTTGGCACATTTCGCTGGACATTATGTAACTTTTTACATCATAATACATGTTTTTCTATTTATATGATTTTCGATTACGCATTAGGGTACGTTTTATTCCTTGAAGACCTCCAAGTTGTGTGTCGTGGAATTCGTACATTATTTGTTTCATTTTATCTGGGTCTGAAACTTTAATGACGTTTTGGCTTACTTCGTGTTGTTCATTAGGTGAGACTCTGTTATGACTACGGGTTATTACTTTGACTTCAGGCATGTTTAACTGTGACAGTGCGTCTGCGTTAGTATTTAGATGCAACACTTTATGCGAAACCGTGAAGTCGTACTCCTCAAGTTTTATGCGCCAGCGCATTATTTTCGAAGTAGGGTCCTTCAGGTTGAACATCCACACTAATGGCTTATGGTCAGTAATGACTTCAAAGTGACACCAAAACACGTATGGTCGAAAGTGTGTGACTGCCAGACTACCGCAAGCGCTTCCTTCTCGATAGTATAATAGTTTTTTCGGCCTTATTTAATACTCTACTGGCAAAAGCTATTGGTAAATCACTGCCATTTGAGTCTGTTTGGGACAGTACCGCGCCTATGGCTTCATTGCTTGCATCGGAAGTAATGTAAAAAGTATTTGTAAAGTTTGAGTAAATGAGAATAGATGGCTCGACCATGGATTTCCTTAGTTTCTTAAAAGACCTGTCGCAAAAAGCATCCCATTTAAAGCGGACGTCTTTGCGTAACAGTTTATTTAGTGGATTAGCTATTTGGGAGTAATTTAATTTAAAGAAAATTAAATTTTCGGTAATAACCGGACAAGCCTAGGAAAGAATTATTTGCTTTTGAGTTCTTGGGATTTCGATATTTTTGATCGCCCCGATCTTATCGGGATCTGGTTTCACACCGTCTGCTGTAATAAACGTGTCCTAAATACGTAACTTCTGTTTGAAGGAATTTGCATTTAGATATTGTAATTTGATTTTAAGATTATATTCGCCTTAAGAACTTCAATTAACTTCTTGTTATGGTCTTGTAAATTTTTTCCGTGGATCACTATGTCGTTGAGGTAAATCAAACAAATTATCCCCTGTAATCCAGAGAGTACGTCGTTCATAAGTCTCTGGAATGTAGGTGGAGCATTTCGTTAGCCGAATGGCATTCTGTTGAACTCGAAATGGCCGTTGGTAGTACTAAATGCCGTTTTTTCTTTATCTTCTTCGGTAATCTCGATTTGGTGGAAACCATTTGCCAGGTCAAATGTGGTGAAATACTTTGAATTTCAAAGTTGCCGGAGAATGTTGTCGATATTGGGAATTCGGTATGCGTCCGGAATAGTTGCCTCGTTTAATTTTCGATAGTCTATTACGACTCTCCATTTTTGATCTCCTTTTTTGGGAACTACGAGGAGTGGCGCATTCCATGGACTATTGCTTGGTCTAATAACTTCGTCCTGTAGCATTTGATCGACCTGTATTTCATTTCTTGCTTGTGGATTTCTTCTTGGCGATATGGGCGTATATTTGCAGGGACTGTGTTTTCAGTTGTTTTAATGGAATGGGTTATTCCTGACGTAGAATATAGTTTATCACCTTCAATAAAGAACAAGTGATTAAAATTTCTTCAGATATCTTTTATCGACTGCCTTTCTTATGGACTAAGATGATCAAGTTTTAATTCTAATTCTAGTTTTCCTAATCTTTCTTCAACTATTTGATTGGTATATCTAGAGTTTAGGTTATATACTGCGTAGTGATCAATGTTTTCAGGCTTCAGGTTCAAGTTTTCTATATTGACGTCTTCTTTGTTGGCATTCACAACTGATATGAGTATATAGTCTTTAGGTGTCGTTATCATTGATGCCGAATAATTTTGTGTGGCTATTTTCTGGGATAAGTACATTTGATTTGAGGGTTCGTGGATTGGTCCATATTTATATGGATTTTTGTTTGTTTATGAAGTCTGTTGTGTATCTTTTATCTTTATGGTCGTATGTTAGGGTGTTGTCTTTATAATTGAGTATGCCATTAAAATTTCGGAATAGTTCGTCACCCAAAATTCCATCTTGTGTTATAGGAAAATTTTCTGGCACTACGTGAGGTAGGTGTTTTAGATTTACTCCTGGTGTTATTTCTATATTTAGAAGAAATAGACCTAATGTGGATGTAGGAGTGTTACCTATGCCTTTTAATTCGGTGGTATTGTCAGTATATACCCAAAGCTCTTTATTTAATTTGCTTATTACTTATTACTTTAATTTCGCTTTTGAAGCTTGAGGCATTATTTAGGCAACCTATAAGAGCAAAGCGTTTTGATTTTGCGTGTTGAGTTTGTATATTTTTGGGGTTGTGAGAATTAGAGTGAGGCTTTTTACAGTACCTACACGTAATTTCATCACTTACTGTGTTAATATTAGTTCACTCTGAAAAACAGATGTGGTTAGGAGTAGTTCGACTTGGAAATGACTGATTGTTATCGGAAGCTGATCTGTGGTTTGCAAATTTGGTAAACCTGCATTCGTTGTTGTTGCTAGGATAACCCCGTACGTTTCTAGAACTACGAAATTCGCCGGTGTTGTGCGTTTTCGTTTTGCAGTTTTGGCAGTACCTGTTGGATTTATTTGGGTACTGGTTCGTGGATGGGAGTAGTTTTTCCTCTTCCATCGCAATATTAACTGCTTCGTCCAGCTCTTCACATCTCGCACTTTTGACGAGAAATTTTAGCAGCGACCGAGGTCCGTTGCAAAAACTATTCAACACCATAGCACTGTTAGGAGAACGAATTGGTTTATTAGCAGAGGTATCTTCAGTATAGTGTTAAGCTCGTCACACAATGCATTTGCTCTTTCCGTGTAGAAAGCAACAGACTCGTTAAAACCTTGTCTAAATTGAAAGATCTCTGTCTGAATAACCTGTATCGAGCGACAATTCCTGAAATTTTTGACTAGTGCTTCTTTAAGCTCAGACCAATCATTATAGTCGTTATATTTTATTGTAGCGTTATAAGCTCGGCCCGTTAGTTTAGATTTCACTATGTCGACTAATTCAATCTTATGCGCGTCGTCAGTTGCCTTTTTGGATTGTAGTTCCATTAGCTGGACAAATCTATCCAGATTTTTGGCTGACCCATCGAACTCTGGTATCAGTTTGATGGCATGAGACGAGCTAAACGTCATTGTGTTTACTGATTGTGTTTTTGGAGGAGGGGATGAAACAGATTTTTTACGCTCCCCTTCTGGGGGTGGATTGTTAAAAAAACGTGTTTTTTGTTTCGCGTGGAACCGAAAGTTCACTGTCTGAAGGTCTGCGAAAACGTTCGATCATATATATGTCCGACAAAAAAAAAAAAAAAAACATTTTTTTTTGATATTTATATATCGGTCACAACAATCAAAATTTGATAATAAGCTTAGTCGGAATTTAGAAAAACTGGTTATAATAATTTTTGCTAATTATTGTATAGATAACACATGGGCTGAAAAGTCAGTGCCGTTTTATATTAAAACACAAAATTTTTGCAAAATTCAACTTTATTTATCAATATAGTTGCCTTCGAGGGCGATACACTGATTGAAATGATTTTTCAATCTTTCGATACCAGTTTTGTAGTACGATTTCAGTTTAGCCTCAAAATAGGCCTCTGTTTCGGCGATTACTTCTTCATTGGTCTTAAATCTCTTTCCGGCGGGCATTCTTTTCAGCTCTTCGAACAGGAAATAGTCGCTGCACAACGCGGCACCCACTTTGAACAGAGCTTTCACATGTACAAATATTCGTGTATGATATATCCAACACGCTTTTTGATTTCTTCAGAGCCTCAGCTAGCTCGATCAACTTCACTTTACGGTCATTCGTAATAACTCCGTAGACTTTTTTTATGTTTTCATCTGAAACAGTCTCTTTTGGACGTCCACTGCGTGCATCATCTTCGGTGCTTGTATGACCACTTTTAAATTTTTCAATTCACTTGCGAATGGTTTGTTCGGTTGGTGCAGAGTCCGGGTAACACTTATCAAGCCATTTCTTTGCATCGGCTGAATTTTTTCCCATCAAAAAGCAATGATAAATCAACACACGAAATTGCTTTGAATCCATTTTTTTCACAATAACAAAAGTTGCTTCACTCACAACGCTATATCTCGAGAACTAATCGTCCGACAGCTGTCAAATTTATACACGTATCTTTTGATGTTGGTACTAACTGAAAATGGTAAGGATATAATTCAAATGGTGCCCTCTCTTAGAAACGAACTTTTCAGCCCATGTATTAAAAGGAAAAAAGTAACTTAATTTATTGCTTACAATAACATGTTGCTGGTGATTTGATGATATTGGACTTGTTAATTGCCTCGGCGTGGCAATTTCTTCTTCTCGACTACAGGAAACAGGTTTCCTCTGTGCGATTTTCCCTTTTTTCACTGATTTTCTGGCGATTTTCTTTCTTGTAATCGCATTAAAGGCACAATTTATTAATGTTTTTTTTTTCACTGAGATAGCTATTATTATTATTATTATTACTTTTTATTTTTATTTTTTTCACATACGTAACTGAAACGCGAAAGTTAAGTATAAAGATTTATTGGGAGTTAATGCAGATGCTTTACCTTAACAATCCCACCGCTGCCACCAATGTTAGAATCGCGATTTTGTTCTAATGAAACAACCACTTAGTTTAAGCGTTGTGAATCGAGTGCCTCAAACTCTACTCGTCATCTTCCATGCTACCTATCTTCTTGCCTAGATCATCACTATTTCCAAATCAACCACGCGTTCCTGACACAGTTTTATTGTTCAATATGATCCCACATCGTATTGTTTTGCTGCTTGGTTGACATAGTTTAATTGCCTTTCCTATGAACCAACTAATACTTGGTTGCACGTGTGGAACATTTGGTCAAAATCGAACTATGTCATGTGTCTTACAGGCAGTTCGTGGGAATTGTGTGGTCTCTAGGTTTTGGGCACAACAGCGGACTTATGGTGTACACGATTGGTAGAGCACTGGATTAGGACGTCAGCAGAACTTATTAAACCGAGCTATTAACCGGTTTCTCCTGCAATGCAGGTATATATTGATAAAGGATTACAGGTGATGGACGCATGTGATATTGAGATATTTAGTAGTCCATGTGCCACCCCTATATTTCTTATCAAGAAAAAATATGGGTCGTATAGGTTTTTTTTTAAATAAATTAACACTCAAGAGGGTAAACACTCTTAAAATGCTGGGAACACGTGTTAAGTTTTCCGGAAAAATTGGAAAGAGAGAGAGAGAGAGAGAGATGTTTGGGCTTTAAGGTTATTTCGCTCCTTGGGTGGCATCCAACACTTAATTGGGAGACTTAATTATTAGTAAAAGTCGGCTTGTTGTTTTTTGATTTTCTGTTAGCTGAAGAAAAAAACGAATGTCTTGCGGGCGATACTGGGTTCGAACACCGAACCGATAAGGGAGCCAGTCCACTACCACTTGAACCACGGCCACCTACGGTTCTGTGTCTACCAGAGAAAGCTTAATAAAGTCACTGACATTTCGGGAACATTAGATAGCCTTCCTGCCCTTTTTGGACATCTGCTTACTAGCAGATTCCGATGGATCGAGATTATTTACCGCATTGACGGCATAAAACAGGGGTCTCTTTCAGATTAAGAAGATGCCATTTGACTTACGCAATGCACTAGCGAATTGGTAGAGGTTCATCGGCAGCGTGTTAGGTGCCAGCCTCGAGCCGTTCATCTTTGTGTACTTGAATGATATTATCATCGTCACAAACTCGTTCCAAGAACATCTGAAAATACTAAAAGAGGTCCTCAAACTGTCTATGGAAACAGGTTTGAAAGTCGGTTGTGATAAGAGCGATGTGGGTCTAGAGAAAGTGGAGAGCATGGTACCCATAAATGTTAAGGAAGTTAGGATTTTTATGGGAACCATGTATTGGTACAGACGCTTCATTCCAAATTTCGCCGCCTTGGTTAGGAACTTAACAGATTTATTGAAAAAGAGTAGGAAATTTATGTGGACTAATGAATTTAAGGATAGTTTAAGGAAAGTCAAGGAATGTCAAGTAACAGAATCCATTCTGACGTACCCGGATTTTAATCGCTATTATGTTGTCCAAGCCGTAGCGTCAGATTATGGGATCGGAGTTGTTCTCCCCGAGTTTTGAGGAAGTGGGAAAGGTAGTTTTCTATTGATAGAACAACGACGAATGAAAACTCGTAGTAGGGAAATCAGATAGGTTAGATATCTTATGGGGACAGGTCACCATGGGAAATGATTTGTGCAGATTCGGTCGGTCCTCTCCCAATATAATCTATGTGTTTCAATTATACCCTAACAGTGGTCGATTACTTCATGAAAACTCCTCTACTTTTAACACTGCGATCATACGGTAAAAGCTATGTGCAAAGAACTAGAGAACAATGTTTTTCCCTCGCTCAGTGTAGCATCGGTGACGGTATGTGATAACGGCCCACAGTTTCGTAGCAAGGAACTTACTGCGCTTTACCAATCTTATGGGTCACGTCTTCAATACAATTTAGGGGGCGGACCAACGTGTTGTTTTGTCTCACCTGATGGGTAGATAGTAGAGCCAAGGCATTCCGATCTACCCCTCCAGTTCCTAACCCTTTCACTTTTTTGACTCGCCTTTTCTGTTTAGTCCGATGTCACGAGGAACGGTTTGCGTAAGGCAACGTGGATTTTTCCAATCCGAGAGTTCTGTCTTTACGCTTCTCGGAGGTCACAGCCAGTTGGTTCCATTAGAAAAAACAGAGCCAGGCGGACGGTCTGGAACACACTAAACATATGGCGGTCAGTCATGTGATTTGGATTATAAACCTTTCTACCCCAAAATATACACGGAAGTCTCCCGGGTCCAGCTTTTATAATTCAACTAAACTTGAGAAAAAATTCCTTCTTTCTTCGTTATAAAGGATAAACAAATTTTTCTTTAATCTCATATGCAAAATGTATAGAAAATAAATATTCTTTGTCACTTCGACTTATTTCAGGGATTAATTTCGGGATAAGAAGGGGTTGTTTAAACCCAAGAAAATACAGGTCCAGCCAAAGTAAATTTCCAGAGCTCGGAAATTTCGCTGATGGTCTAGGTGGTGAAAATGGCACACTTGGGTGTATGAAAGAGCGGTCTAGGGGTATTGCAAGACATGGTTACATGCTCCAGCTAAGTAGCGGGGCGCTGTACACGTATACCAGATATTGGGCCCGCTAAGAACCTGTTGGATGTAATGCAAGAATGTTTGTATGGGTGGCCAATGGTCTGAATGAACAAAGGCTGAATCAGGGCGGCCACTTCTTGGTTGACCACGAAGCTAAGCAGAAATTTCTGTAAAAAAGGAGACATTTTAAGTCGAAGTGATAAAAGTAGAACGAAACAAAAAGAGAAAAAATTTAATAGCGAAAGAAAATGGGACGTCGAAAGATAAAAAAATAAAGAAAAAACAAGACAGAAACAGGGAAAAATAGGGAGAGCAAGGAAGACGCGGGAAGAAGGATACCAAGTAACACCTATGTTATGTGCTGTGAGATTGTGTAGTGAGATCTAGGGAGACTAAATTATAAGTGCAAATTGACTTGATGTTGTATTTAGGCAACCATTTACCTCTTGAGATTTTAGTTGCCTGAAAAACATTTTTTCGGTCACCGCTGGTATTGAACCCCGAACCGTCTGATTGAGAAGCCAATGAGCCACGGCCACTGAGACTGAAATAGCGGCCCACTCTTAAGCGGTTTCCAATTCGGTAGTCTTTACTGCCACTTATTTAACCTTGATCAGTTCATTTTTCTTAATACCGCTTAATTCATTGTGCCGTACGAGATTCCGACCAATGTATCGCTGGTTATAACGTGGCCTTTGACTTCTGTTGCGATTTTTCATATTTTTTAAGTTTTCACAATTCTTTTTAAAAAGATAGACACATTTGTGTGCGTGTTTGTTTTTTGTGGATTTGCTACTCGCATAGATTCTTTTCTCTAAACCATAAACCCAACCTTAGCCGAGCAGCCGAAAGTGGCAGCGCTTTACCCTCTGCCTGTTGCAAATTTTCCTTGGGTTTTCTTGGTTGACAGCACAAACCGCCATTATCGCATTAGAATCGTATCAAAAGTTATCCAATGAGCTTTGTAATATTTATCTTGGTATTCCGCGCACTAACTTGCTACTGATGCGTTAGTTTCATAAGTTTCCCCAAATTTTCGGCTTGAGTATTTTTTCATATATTTTGGTGAATTTACGAGAGAAAGAGAGAGAGAGAGAGAAAGAGAGAGTGAACTAGAATGATTTGTATGCCAGTTCCTCGAGCTAGTACAGTTAGAATGGATTCAGTGATCGTATGACATGAGATTGATGGCACTTGTTTCGTATGTATGAACGTGTATAAACATGTGTAACTTACCTTTAAGTTTTTTATTATTGTATTATAATTATAAACATAAATGTTTGTGTAAATATGTTCGAAAAAAGTGCAAATATGTGTTATGAATATATATGTATGTATACAACCTGTTTGCTGCTCTGGATGTATTTTTCTTGTGTGTTCTGTAAAATGTTAAAGAATGTGTAGTGTTATTGTGTATTGTGTGTATTTTAAGTATTTTATTGCAATTTGGCAAATAAAAAATTTAACATTTAATATACCTTGATTCAACTTAAACTTAAGTATAACACAAGAGTTAGTTTATCTTGTATGTAACATACAAGTTTTTTGTCGATCGAATATGCGATGTGTGTTGAAAAAGTAAGGTGACTTGTGAAATTTCGCGGCCAACGTACATTCGATTGTTTTGATGCTATAACGTCCCAAGGGAAGCCCTCACCGAGTTTTAAAAGTCAAGGTTTTAATCACTGTTTTGTTTTTTATTTCCGTGGGGTAGTGCATCAGGAGTTTTTACCTCAAGAGTATTACTTTGAAGTTATGCGCTGTTTGCGAGAAGCGATACGAAATAAACAACCGGAATTGTTGAAAAACATTTCATGGTTTTTGCATCACGATAATGCCCATGCTAACACAACACGACAATCATGCCGCAGCCACCATATTCAATGGATTTGGCCCATGCGACTTTTTCTTGTTTCCAAAGCAGAAGATACCTATAAAAGAACAGATACTTGCAACGATTAAGGAAATAAAAACGGCATCGCTGGAAGTGCTCAAGGCCATACCAAAAAATGCTCATGAGAAGTATTTCGAGGATTGGAAAAAGTGTTGGTATAATTGTATTATAAATGAGGAAGATTACTTTGAAGGGGACAAACAACATTAATATTGATGAATAAATAAATATTTTTTTATAATATAAATATATTGTTAAATATATTATAATATAAAATATAAAGTCACTTTACTTTTTGAACATATCTCGTGTACTAGATTCTATTCTTTCACTAGATGGTAACGTACCGAGGTTACGTAGACTTTTCACACGTTAGTTTGATATTGAATCCGAGTCCTTCTTTTTTACATGATTTAAACGTAAGTTTTCTATCGCACTTTAAACACTTAGCTAATATTACAATCGTTGAAAAAACTAAAATAAAATCGATGATCTTGTAATATTTTTCCAAATTTTCTTCTACTTAATAGGATTTACTTAAATGACGCACTAGTTCATTGCACATTGTTTTTCCTAGGTTTCTGTGGAGGTATTATTATTTTCGGTCAACTCAATTTAGCACCAGTTTTCTACCGTTCCTCTCTACTTACTCTTCTCGGCATTTCTCTGAAAATAAATATTAAAGCACTTGAAAATTCAAACAAAATAGGGCAAACTATGAATTAACACACACAGTAAAATTTCAGCGTCGTCTTCAACTACTTAGCGCAACGTGTACTTCTAAACTTATTTTTATACAATACAAACCGGAAGTATAGAATATTAGTATATCTATAAAGACACATCAAGGAACAAAAGAATTAAGGGATTCTAAGAGCACAAAGCTGTCAGGTTAGCGCTCCGCGCAGCTGTTGCACAGATATACAAAACCGTACGAACGAATGCTTTAAGTTCTAGTTAGTTTTGTTCCGATTTGTTTCAGGTTTTGACACAACAATCTTAAGGTGTTGTACAATCATATGAAACCATAAAAAAAAATATTAAAAAAATATTAAAAAAATACTTAAAAACGTTACCGTTTCCCCCTTTAATACTAATGGTAGAAACTGTTTTCAGAAGAACGATAGCCTTTGTCACTGCATTTAAATAAAGTTGATATCTGGTTTAAGTCTTCAGATATCCAATTTCTAAGCCTGTTCCATTTTTCTTGTTCATGCCAATTTTTAACTTTGAGCTCATAATACACAGTAAACATATCTTTTACTATGTTTTTCTTATGAACGAAATAATAATAATAAAAATATATTTAACAAGTTTGCAGAAGGACCCATAGATTTATGATACTTGGGAAAATTTATAATATTTTATGTACAGTTGACAGTAAGAGTGGCTTTCCATGAATTAATAATTTTCCAATTATTTTTTAAAGTTGCATAGGTATTAAAAAGTTTTAAAGTTTTAAAGTGCTAAAACTTTCATCTCCTTACCCCGTTCCCTAAAAGTTCTCAGGAAGAGTTAGGAGAAGGCCTATTTAGAAAATTAACCAAACAAATATGACATAAAATATTAAAAAAAAAATAATAATAATTATTCAGTTTAATTTTTTACGCCAAGGTTACAGTTGCTTAAATAAGCTATTTGAAACATCTGCACTTTCAAATCAAGTTTACGAAGACATTACTTACGTTTATGGACTTTGCAATGGAAAACTAACTACAACGCGACAAAAATACCATTAACTTTATACCCTATCCTTCTTAATAAAGAAGTATCTTTAAATACGTATCGAAGGCTTTTCAAATACACGACCTAACGCGGGGATATCTTTCCCATTCCACAAACTCCCGATAGCCCCTCACACGCATTCACACACACACTCACTCATACATTCATGGTGCCTGCGGTCCCAACAACGGCATTTTCAGCTACACGAATAACAGACTTTGCTAGTGTGTGCTTCCGTGTCCAACTAGGCCTCTCATACATTCCAATGTTTCCAATTGTACACAATCATACTAAGCTCCTCAGTCACTGAGTTCTCCCCGCTTCCAGTGATAACTGGGAGCTCCACTGAGCGACTTTATGAGAGTATGTGGATCCTTTACGAAAAGCAATGTTTCTTCTTCTTCTGATTCCCGGGTAATTTTCGCCCATCGAACAACTCAAATTACAAAAACAAACTAACGCGAAGGAGACCGAAAGTCCGATCGGCGATAGATGGAATGTGGGGACGAAGGAGGAAGGTTGTGTGGGTGTAATCTGAAACTGAGTATACCCCAAACTAGCCACTTTTGGCTAGCCTCGAACAAAGCCAAGTACAAGTGTCTGTGTGCCACTTTACTCCGGGGGTCTCTAATTGCTCCGGTGGATTGGCGTACAGCTTTGGGAGGGAATAGGAACTGACCAATAGCGTGTCAATCCTTACAATTGTTTTATTTTGTAATTTTTTGTTGTGGGCCTTTCTGCCCTCCTGGTGTTTTGTTGTGGTTTTATCTTATTGTATTGTTATTGTTTATAATGATTTATGTTAGTGTTGTTGTTTATTGTTAATGTTATCGTTGTTTATATGTTGGTGTTATTGTTGTTCTTGTTTTATGTTTTAACATTCCCACGTTTGATACTGTCTTATCACTTGGTGCTCCATCGGTGGGGTGCTGGCGTCAAAGGGATCGTCGTCCCTTCACCCATCGAACCGAACTTTTAAAGTTGATTTGTCGTTGCTGGATGTGTCTTACTACGTTGGCTGTTTGCCTGCACACCACCGTTGCTACTCCGTTGCTCCCTCGTTGGCTGTAAAAGAGATCGTCAACTCTTCCCCTTTCGAATAATTGCTTTGCTAGCTTTCTAACTAGCTGCATGCACACCGAGTGTGAGATGTGGTGCTTCTTAAGCCTTTGTTTATTTGGCTTTTCGTTGGAGTGTAGGTTCAGGTGATTGTCCTCCCCCACCCGTCATCATCGTGTTGGGGTGCCTGGCAGGAAAGGACCATCTATCCCCACCCGTCGGCGACTTTCAGACGTCCTGTCTGCTGCTGCCCGCTGCGAGTCTTCCGTCTAGCCTACGGGCTCCGACAACGGTGATCCTGGTGAAGTTCCTGTCGCACCCTTGGCTCCTTGTTCGTCGTGAGTCTCCCCACCGTCCTGAGGGCTTCACTGACCGAATCCCCTCGTTCTCCTCTGAGTAGAAATTCGGCCGAAGACCAATGGCTGATGGGACCACGGCCACTATCCACCTCCGCCAAAGCTCGGTCTTCCCACTTAAAAGAAAAAGGGAGCAAAGGGACATGAACAAGGATAGAGGTAAACCACACCCTCACCTCCTAAGAAATGGGCTTGCATTTTCATCACGGCCAATACTGCCAGTCCTATAAAAACTAAAATCAAAATTTTGGCCCAAACGGTCCCTTACTCTACTCTACCCTTAATGGGATTTAGGACTCTTTTGGCTCATCGCTATAGGGCTTAAGGTCCTTAGTATACCAGGTAACCTTGTTCTGACCATTCGCATCCACCAAACTATATGTCCACGCTGATACATGTTTGTGGATCCTGAATGGTCCTACGAATTTCGGCCGCGTAGAAACACTAACCCATTCGGGAGAAATTGGACATCTAGCCGTCGAAGGTTATACGATTTCGCCGACTTCTTCGCTGCCGCCGCCATTTTTCAACGAATAACCTCCCTCAATGCTTTAAACCTCCTACTTAACTCTGATATCTCTTCTTCCCTAATTACCCCATCGTTTTCCCTACTTTCGATCTCTAAGTCCCTACCTATAGTACCTGCGGCCTCGCTACCTAGTACTATGTCCCTACTACCTATCCGACTATCCTTGCTACCTATCTAACTCTGGAGATAATCCCTCGAGGCATCAAACCCCGTGCCGCGAGTCGCCATCGAGTCATCTCCCTCCCGAAATTAACGTTACATGGGGATAACTCCAGCACCTCGTATTGGGCTGTCCGAATCGCGCATCTAATCTACCTTGCTTTTCTACTACTAATTTCCTCTCGTTATTGTTATCATCAAATACTACTATATTCCTAGTTTTAATAAATTTGAAAAGTTTACCCCCCTCTACTCTCCACAAGGAGTAGGCTATCGGGTTAGCTTCTACTGCAGCGATCATCTTCCTAATCCAAGGATCCTGATTCGCTTCTGAGATGACCGCCACGAATAACCCTATAGATTCATTACTTCACTGGGTACGGTGCCTTATCTCCTCTAAGGGAAGATCATTATAGTTGGGGGGAAGAAACTCCAATTTCAATTCCGCCACTAACTCTTGCCAAGAAGAGACCGACAACCTAACTGCCATATACCAAAAGAGTGCCTTCCCTGAAAAAAGTTCCACCGCTGACCTAAACAATTGAGCTCCAGTCACCCCACGCGCTTGACTTAGCTCCCCCATCCGCTCAAAAAATGAATTCAACGACACACCACAACGTTTCTCCGTGAGCTTAAGATCCCACTTGGCCAGGTTTTCCCACCTCACAATCGGCAAACGCTCGCTTTGTTCACCAGTAGTTGCATAGAAACCAGTTTGTTCCGCAGCGGTAGAATTCACTGGTGATTGTTGCTTGTTGCTGCTGGCAGGTCGAAAATGCCGAATCCCTTCTTCCTAATACCGGTGTTCATTTATAGATGGCTGTGGTAGTCGGTTCTTGACGAGCCTCGAGAACGTTGACTCTTCCTCACCCTCTATTTCAGAATCCTCTTCCTTAACACCGGCCAACTTCCCGGCTAGTACGATTAGCCTGTGTTTGAGAGTACACTTCTCCTCAGTTTTCCTCCGGAATGGTGTCTCTCGTCCTATCCAACCTACTAAGAGTCCATTCGATTTTGGTAAGAATCTTCAAGCATTCCTACGAATTAGGATTACTTCAAGGTTCTTCGAAGAGCTCTTTGATCTGCTGTATTTTTGCGCGTATGGCATCTCGGTCCACTACAAATGTAATTTTGTAATCTAATGAACCATTGCGTTCTAGCATACGAGCGGTTCTCCGGGTGGAGATTGGAAGCGGGTGCCAATTGGAAGATCGCGAGCCTCCATTTCATATGATATCTCGTCCACAGAGAGTTTATTGATGGCGAAAGACATTTTTGTACACTAAAACAAAAACTAAAAAAAAAAAATAACAGCAAATAAACCAAAGAGTAAAACCCGCGTTGCCGATGAAATTACCTTTAAAACAAAAGAAAAACGCAACACCAATGTTGACAAATTCACACGAGGTCGAAGTCAAAACCTTCGTCACTCTGAACGAAAAAAAATCCAATGAAAAATAGGGGATCTTAACACTAAAATTTCCACTGAAAATCATATAAGAGCACGATATAAAAAATACCACGAGAGTAAACACAAAAGAGAAAATTGCAAAAAACAAGTTTTATGTATATAAAATTATATAAAATATGTATATGCATGTATGGATATATGTATTTAAATGTTGTATTTTTACTTTAAAATATATACTTATTAGATATAATATAAGTACTGAATAAGAAAAAAATGTCGCGCAAAATTAAAAGAAAAACTGTATATACGTATGATGTGCGTTCTTATGTATTTCTGGATATTTATGTATGTATATTTGAAAAAGAGAAAATATCAGAAAAAAAAAAACAAATCACACCAAATAATTCGCTTTTAAACGTATGTATATACGAGTATGTAGTATCTGAAATCTTAATATAATAACACCTCATCAAATTTCGGTACATACACATAATCATTCGCAGTATTCATGTTTACAAATTCCTAAATCCCATATTCATTCACACGGTAAGACCACGATCTGTATTCAGGCTACTGACTTTGCGTCTGGAGCCAACAGGTGAATATCAGATTCACATAATTTTCCTATATTCTTCTTTATCCGAAACTTCTGCCACATAGTTAAGCTAGTTGTTAAGTTTCATTACAAAAAAAAAAAAATTATTTGATTATTCACGATCGCATGGTTCGAATTTCTTCCAAACAACCTTACAGTGAGTACACTTGGTATTTGTTTTGTGTCTGTAGGTTTAAGGTGAATGGTTTCGGCGACATTGTTTTGCTAGAACGAATTTCGTGACGTGTTCTTTATGTTCTGAACATCCTCTCCCCGTTGAAAGATAACATTCAACAGTTTTCCTTAGAGGGTAAGCTTAAGCTCCTGTGTCTGGGTGTTGGTTCTGGTGGATGGGAGTCATTAAGGTTGGCATGCTTGTTTAATGATTTTCGTCTATATGCCCAAAGACAAGTGGCGAATAAAGCCAGGGCTAGTCCTAGGTATGCAACAGAATATTGATGAACGGTGTGATTGTTAATTTTGTTTGAACTAGATCCTTAGAACGTTTTCTTAGCTCTTTGAGTTCTAATGAATGATGTCTATTTATCATCTGAGCCCGGATACTTGAAATCTTCTTAGTTGAGGTTACTATGTCCGTCAGATTGCCTAATTTGGTTTACGAAGCCCTTGTAGGCTTCTGCTGGTGTCCTCGCAGCGTCAATAGGTCTTGTTTAAGAACCTTCAAGCTTAATTGATGAAATGCTGCTGTCACATACCGCGTTGATGGTGGTCTTAGTTTTAACTGTGTACATCCTTTCGTTGGGGTTTGTTAGCCGAATCCAAGTTTGAATTTTATTCAGGGTCTCTGTCTTGCTTTGCTTAGATAATGGCATGTTGTTTAATAAATTGACCTCACATGCGCTTACACTGGCTCCCTTTTGGTATAAAGGCCTAGTTGGTTCAAACAGAACGTGAACGTAGGACGTGCAGTCACTTAACAGCTGTCTATGTCTTGTTTTGTTACGGGGTAGTATTCGTGACGGTGTTAACTTATGATTAAATATGGTGCATCTGGTTTGATCGCAATAAACCTTTTTCTATCCATTACAGGTACAGGTATATTCTTGAATATTTCCAGTATTTCTCTATTTGTTAGTAAGAACTCAATATGGAAAATTAAATGGTTATAGACCATCCTGCTCTTTAAGGATAATAATTTGAGCAGTTGAACTGAGTCTATCGGCAAGCGAAATGCGACAGGGACATGACCTTTTGTAAACTAGATCTTTCTGTTTAACTGCTGCTGTGAAAAAAGCATTGTGTTTATTTTGACCTGACTAGCGTCAATTAATACATTTACCAAGCTTGACTAAATCCGTTGTATATTCGAGATAACCAGTGTTAATTTGATAGAAACCTCTAAAACAGTATTGATAAGTTGCTCCTGGTTAGAATTATCGACTATTTCATTCATCCGATCGTTCAGAGCTCTAAATTTTTCCATAATTACCAACTGATCTTTATTCATTTTGTATAAAGTTGAGTCTACCATAAATGTTGGATTATTTAACAGTCGCAGCAATGCTCTTAATTTTTTTTTCGATACTTCCAATAGCGTCCGACATTTTTTTGGCATATTCACCATCTAGAACTCCAAACAAGGAATGTTTCGATGAAATTGTGCAACAATGTGATTTTCGATGGTACCAAGTTGGTAGGTACAAACAAATACATAATTTGTGTTTGATTTTAGCACATGCAGGCAAGTCAAACTCTTTCTTGGGTTTCTCCAAAGACTATTTCTCAGAGAATAGCTCTGGGTCAATGAAGCGATAGAATGTAATATCTAAACAGGTATAAGGACTATTATTTATAAAAGTTTAGATAGAATTACTACAATCCCGCAGAAAGAAGATCATATTGAATTATGAGGTAATAGTAAAAATACAAAAAGTCCTTAAAATATTATATCAAATGAATCTTTTTTTTTTATTTAATGAGCGATAGAATTGAGAATGAATTGATTATTTGATTTGACCTATTACCAAAATTTAATGATACATGACTTTTCTTTCATGACCAAATAAAATAATTACGTAAAACTCAAAACTAGGATTACAGATTACGAAAAACGTAACACAATCGCTGAGCCAAGACATTTTTCCGAATATTTGGACAGCATTCCAGATATTACGAACCATACATGTTATAAAATTTAAGTTAGGTAAAACTTGTAATAAAAATGTATTCACGTTCAACTAGGGGGTAACCAAAAGAAACTCAACTTATTATTTTTTAAACTTCTTTATTTAATTTTTAAATAAAAACCTGCAATACTCTTCAAAGTACTCTATACTGCCACTATTACACTTGTGTAATATTCTATTCATCATTTGTGATACCCGATAGTAGTTACGTCGTGTTTTCTTCTTCTCAGTAACGTTGGCAAAACGTCCTTTCATGTCCCTTTTTATTCAGCGAAATAGAAAAAAGCTTAAAGTTGCAAGGTCGGTTAAAAATGGGGCATTGAGCACAGGGGTCATGCCATTTTTGGTCAAAAATTGGCGCAAATACAAGGTTATTAAAGCAGTGGCGTTATCGTTGTGAAAAAATCAGTCGCCACTTCCGCAGCAAACTGTTTCGGAATCCTCCCAAAATTTTTAAGGAAAAAGCCTGATTAACTGTCTGACCGTATGGAACAAACTCTGAATAGACGACTTCTTTCACATGAAAAAATCAAATGAGCATCGAGGTTTGATTTCATTTGACGAACTTGCGTCAGGGTGCGGGGCGAATTTGATATGTTCCATTGGCTTGATAGTTACTTCGTTTCATTTTTATACACTGTTTTTAAAATTTGAAGAGTTTCGGTGCCAGTTTTTTCTAAAACATTTGCCAATGCTAAAGCGATGCTTTTTCCCGTTCAATGTTGACTCTGACGTATGACTTACGTAGCTCCACAGAAAATGGTCAAGCGGCGTTAAGTCGCACGAACGAGGCGGCCAAACGACTGGCCCATGTCTTGAGATAACACGCTCACCATACTTACTCTTCAATAAATCGATTGTAGCGTGTGCTGTGTGGCTTGTGGCACCATCCTGTTGAAACCACATGTCGTCCAAGTCCATATCTTCCAATTCGGGCTAAAAATAATTGGTGATCATGGCGCGATAACGCTGACCATTCACAGTAACGTGACGATCGTTATCGTCGACGAAAAAATATGGCCCAATACAGCTGCCGGCATGCAAACCGCACCAAACAGTTATTTTTTGTGGATGAAGTGGTGATTCATGAAGCACATGTGGGTTTTCACCCGACCAATAACGCATATTTTGCTTATTGATGAACCCATTGAGCCAAAAAATGAGCTTCGTCACTGAAGATGATTTTGCGATGAAATCAATGGTCATCGGCTTCAATTCTGGAGTCAGCTTGATCTTGTATGGTTGTAAAACAAGATCCTTACGCAAAATACGCCATAATGTGGTCTGAGCGATCCCCAATTCTTGATAACGCCGTGGAATTGACTGATTTGGACTGTTTGCTACGGACGTCTGAACGGCAGCGATATTTTCGACACTTCGACCAACCCGCTGTCTGACTGAGACGGCAACATCACACAACCAATATGTAGACTCAAATTTTTGAACTAAACTTGTTATTGCCTGTCTACTAGGGCGAGAATTACGACCGAAAAATTGGAGTTAACGCTCTTAAAGTTGCAGTCACCGATTCCGAATATCTGTAGAAAATTTTTATAATTTGCAGACGTTGCTCGTTAGTGTGCTTTACCATGATGAAAGTGTTGAGTTTACTAAATAAATTGACAGTGACAGTTTGATGATTAGTGAAAGAGTGCGTTTACAAATTAAATTTAAAGTTGTCAAGTCCCTATTGGAAAAACCTATATAGGTAAAAAACAGTAAAGGTTTAAAAAATATTCAAGCGAAATAGGTAAGTAATACAAGTTGTTAATAATTATTATTATTATTTATTTCAGTTGTTTGGTAAACTTTTTTATTTAATTTATTAATATTTTCAATTTGTAGCAATGGCTTGGAAAAATAAGAAACCTATTTCAACTGCTGAGCTTATGGCTTTATTCGAGGAAAGCGAAGATCTATTGCAAATGGACAGTATCGATGCTGTGCACATTCCGCCACCAGTACACGAACTAACGGACAAAGAAGACGTTGATGGCAAAGTTTCTGAGAATCAAAGGGATATAGCCGATATTGCGGGTGCCTTTGAAGTATTGTACATGCATCTAAATCTGATACTTTTGAAAGTTTGGATAGTGAAGTTCAAGTTCCAAAAAAGCAAAAGTTCGCAAAAAGTCCATTTGCGGTTTTTTCATATATAGTTTCCTATACAAAAAAAATATGCCCACGATAAGAACAGGCATTCATTTGATATTGACAAAACTAGTCTACAGCGATTTGTTGGTATTTTAATTTTTTCGGGGTATCATACGTTACCAGCTACAAAACTATATTGGTCGAAGGACGAGGATAAAGGAATAACGATAACAAGAAACTGTATGAGTAAAAACAGATTCGGTGCCACACCAATAAGGTGTGGCTTCAAACTTTGGTGACTGTGTAGTTAGAAAGGCTTCTTGTATATATTCATTCCTTATAGGGTGAAAAACGAGCACTTGCGATAATGATTTGGGACTGGGAGAAAATGTTGTTCTGGAATAAATGTCGGTTGTTTTAAAAACCTTCTGCTCATCGCGTGTTTTTTGACAACTTCTTTTCTTCTTACAAGTTGTTCTGTTTGCTAAACGAAAAGTGTTTCAGTGCTACCGGGATTAATTGGGAAAATCGCACATGTAACGGCATAATGAATCTGTAAAAAGTATGAAGAGAAAACATCGTGGAACTTATTAGTCAGATGGTGTGACAATACTGTGGTAACTGTTGCAAAGGATAATTACCCTATTGAACCTTAAGTCGGAGCCAAAAGATATAACAGCAAAGAAAAAAAGAAAGATTTGATTCCACAGCCAAAATTTATCGCAGAATATAATTAGCATATGGGAGGTGTAAATCTGCATGACAATGCTATATCAAACTACAGAATCAACGTGAAAGGAAAAAAGTAGTGATGACCTTTTAGTAGTAAATGTGATTGACAGTGTTGTTGGTAATTTTTGGAAAATTTATAATTAATTAACCTTTGATTCCATTTGATAATGTCGATCACGTGTTAGTAGAGGAGGAAAATAAATTTAACAAGAAGATGTAGACAATTTTGCGACTAACACAAAAATATTTAATTATTTTTGACTTTACACATAGTTATTTATATATATATTTAGTAATAAAATACAATAAAAATAACAAATAATTTTTTTTCTGACCTTCGGAACTAATGGGTTAATGATTCTTACATGCTATGCTTTTTTTTGTATATAATTCCGGGCGCGCACCAAGGGGATATGAATAGGTACCCTTTTACTTTCTTTTCACCATGGCGCGGGCGGGTGGTGTAGTAGTTTGAAACTCAGGTGTTTAGTTTTCGATATTTTTCAAAGAGGTGGTTGTCAAACTGAAGCCAGTGCATCCTCAACCAGTGGGTCTAAGTACGTGCTACTTGTTAGTTCGTTACATTTAGCCCAGCCAGCAACCACTCCAACATCAGTGTTATGCCTTCATGTCAGAGTTGACGCCGACGGGATTTTCATTTAAATATATAAATACATACATACATACAAATTCCATAAAAAGACTTTTTCAGAGAATTGTCTCGCACGGGATTCGAACCTGCGACCCTCTTCTTGAGGAGTCTATGCATATACCACTACACCACGACCACCCTCACTTGCTCCATGCGGGCACTCTAAGTTTAACCCAGTACTCCCATTATATCTTTCCATGTTTCTTATATTATATTATATAGTATTAACCATTTATTCCTTATGTGGGCTAATGGTGTTTTGGACAAAACTTATATTTATCTATAAGAGTTTACTTGCGATGGTGATCTTTGTGCAAATTCTACGCTAGTGCGTTCCTTCCTTTCATCAATAGCCCTTTCTAAGGTGCCTTCTGGTTTTTCAAGTCTCGTTTTGATTTATATGTATAATTTGGTATAAGTAAAATTGGCCCTTTTTTGCAGTAGTTCATCATCATCATCCATCATTTATTCTCTCTTTTCTTTCTACTTGCTGTTAAGTTCGTGAAACTCTAGCCGAGACACCAGAACGCCTGGAACAATAATAAGAAAGCAATCTGTACAATACTGTACAATCATCATTTGGTAAATGAGAGTAACTCAAACAAATTGAATAACTCAAAACTTTAATCAAGATGCAGTGAGCAGCGTTATATGTAACTGCATATGTAGTTATATGTAAGTCCCGTCGGCGTTAACTCTGACATGAAGGCATAACACTGATGTTAGAGTGGTTGTTGTCCAGTTTGGCAACCACCTCTGGGAAAATATCGAAACCTAACTTGGTGTGCGCGCGGAATTATAAAAAAAAAACTCGCTAAAAAATAAACAATTACAGTACACAGTTTAACACGGGGGTTAAGCATTGCTTAAAATAACTGAGCCTATACCAAATTTCGAAAGCTTAAAAGAAGGACAGATATTATTTTGGTTTGTAATTTAATTCGTGCGGTTTTTATTCAAATTTTAAAGAAAAAATTTAAGAAAAACATGTACAATAGTATTATTCAAAGTATTGCCCGTCTGAAGCTATGACTTTTTCCCATCTTTCAAGCAATTTGTAGATCCCATCCCAAAAGAACTGCGCCGGCTTGGCAGCCAAGAATGAATCAAGCCAATTTTTGATATTCTGCTCTGATGTTAACCGTATTTCAGTGAGGGCGTTCTGCATAGACCGGAACAAATGGTAGTCAGAAGGGGCAAGGTCTGGGCTATAAGGCGGGTGGGGTTAAACTTCCCATTCACTGTTTTCTAAATAGTTCTTAACCGGATTAGCAATGTGGGGCCGAGCGTTGTCATGATGGAAAATGATTGCCTCGTGTTTGGTCGCATATTCCGGGCGTTTTCAATCGGATTAACTATGTTCGGTATCGTTGTCTATTAATGGTTTCATAATACAGCACACCCATCTAATCCCACCAAATACAGATTTGGCTGGTTGGCCGGGTTTCACATATGAATTTTTGCGCTTGGGGTCGCCGTAATGGATCCATTTTTCATCACCAGTAACAATCCGATGCAAAATTGACTTCCTTTTGTGGCGTTCCAGCAGCATTTCGGACATGCAAAACCGCCTTTTGACGTCTCTCGGCTTGAGTTCATGTGGAACCCAGTTTTCTTGCTTTTGAATATACCCAGCTGCTTTGAAACGTGTTTGGCAACAATCTTCATAGAGTAATGCTTCCAGTTCTTCATCTTTAACCTTTTTTGGCTGCCCAGGACGTTCATCGTCTTCCAAGCCAAAATCACTACTCTTAAATCGTGCAAACCACTTTTGGCACGTTCGCTCAGCTTGCGCATGTTCACCATAAACTTCCACCAAAATACGATGACTTTCTGCAGCAGTTTTCTTCATATTAAAGTAATGAAGAAGAACTCCCCGCAAAAACACTTTTTCAGGCACAAAGTTCGAGATATTTGAGTGAAAAAAATTTTTTTGTTGTTTACACTTCAAATGAATGGCATATACTGAAATGACGTACAATGACAGTAGCTTTCCAACGTATATTCCAATGGAATAATAACAATTGAATAATGCCATCCAATAATAATGCCATCTCTTAGCAAACCGCACGAATGAAGTTATAGACATATGAAATATTTCCCGATGCTGATAGTGACGATGGTAATGAAAGCGAAGATACTGAAAAACGCTGTCACATTTATCCGCCCGGCTTGGTCTAAATCGGACACGTAAATATGCAATGTTGAAACATTCCGTTAACTTCCAAAACATACAGAGTATGCATCTTTAAATTTATTTTTTTTATTCTGAGTTGATCAAGTCGAAATTGGCTTGATTGTTACAATTAGGAAAGTGACGATGACATTGAAGAAATTTGTTTCAATTTAACCCGGTGTGTCAAGAACCAGGAAAGGAGTGTGTAGGAAAATGTCCAGTTGGGAAGCAAAGTTTCAATATTGAAACTTCTTATATTCTCTAAAAGCATAAGAAGCCTGCATTTCCTTGTTCTTATTATATTTTTTATTTGACCAAGTCAAGACCAACTGATTTGTTTGGTATTTTTTAAAGAAAGGTCAAACTTACTCTTTGCATTATATTTTTAACTTTTAAATGCCTATGCGATTTTTTATCTACAACGTTTTATATATCTTCTTTTTCCTATCTTTATAACGTACTTTACCAATGAAAAACGAATTTTAATAAAAACCAGAAAAAATAGTTTTCATTTAATACCACACGTATGTTAGACCCATTATCTCACAATCTATTTATGTTGCCTTCGATTTACATATGCGCACACCTGCAATTATTTCGATGGAGTCAAAAAAATATATCGTCAAAGTACAACAAATGTTGAGATTCCTATTTCTTCAACAGGGCTATTTCGTTGATTTTAACCCTGACAACATTTCACTTACCTTACCTAATAGAATGATAAAACAGAGATACAATGAAAAATGTAAACATGTTTAAAAATTAATTTTTTGGTTTTGTAAAAATTGCGCAAAATTTATTAGAATTCTGAGGTTAAAGGAAAGTCGAAACAACTGTATAATTACTGCAAATCTACTTTAATTCTACGTAAAAATTTTAATATTTCAGCAATCTTTTATCGCTTTAAATTATCAATTTATATGTTTTTGAGATGTTTTAAATTGAACGTGAACCAAGATGGGAGAGTGGCATTTTTTTTCGTGATGTCATAATTTGAAACCACTACTTTGGTTTTCGTGGATAACATTTAACCTTCCAACCACACACTGGGGTATGAGATACCCCACACAGTATATGAATGTTATATGTATGTATTTAATTTTAAACTACTGCAGTAGCAGGCGATGGTGTTCAGTTCTTAGATTTTTTTAACGCGCTTTTCGTGCTTCAAAGTTTTAGCTTGGGTATTATATACCCCAGTGTGCAGTGCGTATTAGTATTTTTTGGAGTTTGTGAATACATTATTTTAATGAAATATTTTCTCTTTTAGTAATTTTGGGCTAAAAATAAATAAAACAAGGGTGAGGTTTGTTCAGCTCTAACGTAATTTACTGTAGGACATAATTATAACAGCAAACTGGCTTTTCCACAAGACTATTCCATTGAAAGGCTTTTGTTAGATTCTGAAGGGCTTTTAGAAAGCAAAGACGAATCACATCTTTTCGCAGGCGAAGATTCAGATAACGACACATCCTGCGCCACAAAAAAAAGAAGAGAGTTACGGTTTTAAATGTGAAATCCGGTTATAAATGGAGCACAGTCGCACCTGAGAGACGAGGAAGGCATAAGATGCGAAATTTAGTCACTCATTTGCTTGGTCCCAAGGGTGAGGCGAGAAACATCACAACCCCTATTGACGCTTGGAGCTTACTCCTTTCAGACGATATTTTGGAGAAAGTAGTCGCGCATACAAATGAGAAAATAACGCGCTGTTCTTCAACAACAACTACACCACAAACATACAAAGGAAAGATAGACATCATCGAACTAAAGGCTTTTATTAGCTTATCATTTCTTGCTGGTGAAGGGAAAGCTATCGAGCTGCACCTCAACGAACTTTGGTCTCCAAGATTTGGAGTCTCAACTTTTAGAACAACAATGTCAATGCCTCCAATTTGATGACAAAACAACCAGGGCTGAGCATAAGGTAGACAACAAATTTGCACCTATTTGGGAAATATGGGTTGCGTTCATCACAAATTGCCAGTCGCCTTACACGCCGTTCAAATATTCTACCATCGACGAGCAACTGATGGATTTTAGAGGCAATTGTCCGTTCCGTATTTACATGGCTTCGTAACTAGACAAATAGGGAATAAAATTTGCAACAGTGAACGACGCTAGGACTTAGTACATGATTAACGCTATTCCATAAGTCGGCATGTTCAACGTTGCAGCAAATAAGTCGGTGCCTTCCTATAATGTTAAAAAATTGTCCGTAAGTATCCATGGAACAGGAAGGAATTTAACAGTTTCTCTTCTGTCCCTCTGTTCCAGACGATGCTCACGGAATTTAATCTGACAATGTTGGGTACTCTTTGGAAGAACAAAAGGGAAATACCATCTAAGTTTCTAGCTCGGAATGAAGAAGGTACTTCACAACTCGCTTTTGACGAGAATAAGACATTGATTTCCTTCGCTCCAAAAAAAAAAAAAAGAAAACAAAAATCGTCTTACTTCTATCTACGGCCCATTATTCAGATGCTGTAGATCAAGAATCAGTAAGGCCCCAAACGCACTATTAAAACATTCAATGTATGTTGAAAGAGTGAAGAAAGAGCGTTAGAAAGCGTAATGTAACAGTTTTTAAAACTATTATTTTAAACTTTTTATGAATTTGACTGATTTTAGTAGACAACTATATATTAACTCTTTTTGTAACCTTATTTTGAAATTATATTTTTATTTTCTCTAATATTTTTATATTTTATGTTTTTCATCGTATTGAATTTTGTTTTGATGAAAAATTTATATATATACATATATATGAAATGGCGTCTTTTTTTAATATCTGTGGGTAGGGTATGTGATACCCCAGTATAATTATGATTTACATGGCTAAGAAATTGAAAGTTGTTTGACATTCCAGAACAAGTAGCTTCAAAGATATGTACTAACATTTTAAAACAAAGAGAAGAAAGGTAATGCTTTAGTTAAAAAAGCAGGGTTTACCAGTTTATATACCTATATATGTACGTATGGTATTATCGAAAACGTTTTTCACCCTTAAATACACTAATGGGTGTGGCATATTTTTTATTGCTATTCCATCCAAAGAAACACGTAAAACTGAGAACGCTACTCATACAAACAAACTACATCGAAAAAAAAAAGTTTTCCTATTAAAAATAAAAGAACATTACTTGTTTATTTTGTTTATTTATTTATTATTTTTTTTTTTTTCATTTTCAATATTGCCTTAAAAAGAGAATGTGTATATAGTGTATATACGACTTTATATAAGGGTAGTTCTACCAGTTCACATGAAGTAGAAACACTGTTTACCAACCCACCCATGCACATTTATTTGTTAGATTTTTTCTAGGAGTTTTTCAAATGTTGATAAAGGGTAAAAATGAAAAAAAAAAAAAAAAATTAAAAATGTTAATGGCACAACATACAATTAAAAAGAAGGAAAGAGAAAGCAGAATAAAATGGACT
Source organism: Volucella inanis (assembly GCA_907269105.1). NCBI lineage: Eukaryota > Metazoa > Arthropoda > Insecta > Diptera > Syrphidae > Volucella > Volucella inanis. Next base: position 112,331,998 of record OU026153.1, on the reverse strand, counting down.
AGGGGGATACATCTCTGCATATATATATGTACGTGTTTTATCACTGCTTCTTGAATTTTTTCTAACCAGAAAGCAAAGTAACGCCTATTAGACAAAAAAAATTCTTTTTTTTTTACTAATAGGGTAAATGGAAATGATTCTAATTGGAATATAGAGTGTAGAATATGGGCATTTTTATCGGTTTATCCGACTATTCTCATTGTTTTTCTTAAAAAATGCAAACATGTTGCATATAAGAGTAAGCGTGTTAATCGTGAAAACTTACATCTTCGCTACTTTCTCTAATTGTTCACTCTGCGATTTCTAATTTAAGCTCAGTAGATTACAATTGAAAAATGTATGTACTCAACTTTCCAGATATACTATACAATATTACAATAGTTACAATAAGTCAATAAAATATATAACGAGCTCCAGTGCAAAATGCATTACATACACATGTATGTCTGTTTATTAAAAAAAAAAGATATGTTTTTCGTTATTTTAAACGCTATGAATAGCTAAAATATGTCCGTAAGTAGATATAATGCAATGGAACAACTTATATATGTATCTACAGAATTCGTCTTAATATCAAATCTCTTTTTCAAATTTTGAAGTGTTGACTCAGTATATCTCAAAGACTAAAGTCGATCGTCTTAAATCGAAGAATAATAGGTGGAAAAACGGTAAGTAGATCGAATGTGGAGTAGTAAAGGTTTTGTATATTCGAGGACGAATAAGATGTTTTCTCAAAATCAATAAAATAGCAGTCATTTTATCAGTATACGAACGAGATTGACTTCAAAATTCATCGGAAACATTAACAAAATGTGTTCAATGAATCTTACTTAAATCCCATAGGTTTTTTGTTTAGTTGACGACAGTATAATTCTTCTGATTAAAAACATAATAAAAATAAAGAAATAAAAGATAACAATAAACGAATCAAGCGTATAAAGGTCAAAATCTACGATGCATTTTGTTTTTAATTCACATTTATTTAGGATATGTATATATATATATATATATCATTTATTTAAAATGATAATTCAGATGGACCTTATCGCTAGTAAGGGTTTATGAAAAACATTCGCTTAAAAGTCTTATTTTAAACTAAAATCGCAATTAGTATAAAAGTGAAAATCAAAGGAGGTGAATATGAACAGTGAAAAGTATTCTGGTTATAGTATGTTGAAACATACATACTCAAAAACATCACCTAAGTTTAAAAGAAAATTGGAATATTAAAGATGTACCGTAAGGGCGGTGGTAAATGAGTTATATATAAGCTATGTTGAGATTTGCAAATTTATTTTACAAGCGCAGCACAATAGCAGTAATATGACAGGCGAAAGGAGAATAAGATCTTGTGGTAACATAAGATATACGTACCATATATATGCCTCGTATAACACTTAAATAGTTTTTATAAGAAACAGGATAAAAAAAATTTTTAGTTATTGTGAATGCTTTGCGAAAATACTTTTTCCTTCTGCCTTTTTTTATCAATTAGCTAAGATACTGTGAAATACAATAGAAACTTTTCTGGCGTATTCGCAAGCGTGTCTTAAATAACACAATTATACCATTGACAAATTCTAATCAATTAATTTGAGAAATCAGATAAATTACTATATTATTTTAATTTATTGATTTTTTGACTTATCATTAACGATTTATCGTCATACTGTTTAGCCAGAAATACTGCTTAAAAATTAATAGTTATTATGTGCGATACGAAAATGATCTTAATATCAAAAGCATTTAAATAGCACAAAGGAAAACAAATAAATTATAGGGAAATTCTGCACCAACATATAAAAAAAAAATGTTTTTCAAATAACAAAACTTAGCCAGACTTTAAGTGGGTCATACCAAGGACTTCCCATGGTTTTTGATATCATTAGGGTTGGCTATATACTGATTCTCAAAGTACTATACAAAAAGAGCTCAACATTTAACAAAGTTTGTTGTATTATTAAAAAAAAAAATACGTTTGCTAATATTATATATCCGATCGAAGTTCAAGTGCAAGCCCTTAACTGCATTAAATAATATAATTTCGTAGGTGCGCTTAATGTCAGAAAGCTGTCAGGTCAAAATAATATGTATCTTAAAATTAAACCAGTAGACAGTTTACTTCTAACATGCATTGAAAGGGACGCTATGATTATTTTTCATAGCGGGCTACTTGCACTACAACGCGGGTAGTTACTGAGTGTATGTAACACTATGCTTGTAAGAACATAACACCGACAACAATTTGATTCGGTAAGCCAGCTCTGAATATTTATATTACAGCTGTGCTTTTATCGTCGGTATTTGTTTTTTGTGTTTGTCTTTTTTTATAATGGCCCAAGAACTTAGAGTGGATTTAGCCAATATCTGAGGTTAAAACAATAATCACATTTCTGTGTACGTCAACGTCTACAAATATAGACCAACTGTCTTGGCAGATCACAGACCTCTCTGATCACTCTGTTCTAAAGCTACCTGGCTACGAGCTAATGCCATTATTCTTTTCTCACCGCTGTGTTGCCAAGTGCGTATGAATGAAGCTTACTAAACACCACCGCAGTGTAATCCCTGTTCCAATACAGAATTCGAATTCAATTTTTGTAAGCAAATTATCCGCTAATGCTTTATTTACATAAGCCCCAAACTGGACAGCAATTTAACATTTAACGAATTTAACGTTACCCTTCGGAATATAAAATTCAAATTGTTTTCGATGGTTTCAAGTCTGATATACACAAAATAAATGATGGTTTGTTCATTGCCTCTTTCTGTCTCCGATGCTCTTTTTAATTTTCATCAACGATCTCTTGTCTGCCACTTCTAATCCAATATATCCTGAAACTGACGAAAGTACTATCTGCTTTTCATATTCTTTCCCGGACTCACGTCATTGCTCTTCGGCTGTGGAACGGGAAAGACAGCGTATGTTAAGCTAATTAAATTCTGATATAAACACCATAACAATATTCTTTCCTCCCTAATTTTCCTTCGCCCGGGTTGTATGCAAGCATTTTAAGGGTATTCAAATCCCTTCGGCGCTCCAAAATTTAAAAAAAAAAGGAGAACCAAGCTTCGCTCATCTTTGTTCAAGATGATTTATCACGGTTTGCTGAAAAAAATTTATCAAAAAAAGTATCAAAAGTAATTGAAAAAACTAGAAAGTCCTCTAGAGACCCTATAACATCCAGTTTTTCTGGAAGAAATGTATTTCCAATACTCAAATACTTCCAAGAAAATATTTAAAAATTAATTAGTAGAACGGAATAAGAAATATTAATTAAAAGGCTTACCTGTATTATATTTAATGATTTTTTAATATATAGAATATCGCAACTAGCCTTGAAGTCGACTTTGCATACACTTAATCTTCAACACAATCACATATGCGTTATTGAAAAAAGAAAAACCGCAGATTTATCATAAAAAATAGTAAAATTATATTTTAAATTTTAAATTTAAATAATTTAATAATTAAATTTTAAATATGATATATAGCAAATAGCAAAGCTTTAACCGTTGCGATCGACGCAGTTTTTTCTATATGATATGAAATATGTCGACGAGTAGGACTAACTTGTTGACTGTAAAGACGTGAAAAAAAACATTGATTCTTCGGGTTTGTAAAATAATATGGAGCACCAAAATAAAAGAACTGTCAAAAATAGCAGCATAGTTTGAAAGCTATTCTTTCAGAATGTCTTTCAGTAAAAAAAACACTTTACAAATATGTTTGTAGCACTAATGAGCTAAAAAGAATAATCACGTGCGTCTTTTTCAACTTGATGTTGATGAAGGGCAGTTTTTAATAAAACTGATAACTTCATCTCTCAAGAGGGTATGACTAGTCTTTAAACGACTAAGCACATGTTAGTTTTTTTCGGAAAATTAGATAGAGACAAAGAAAGGCTTTTGGGATCGTTGTCTATTTCGTTATGGGTTGCACCAAATATTCTATGAGGAAAACATTGATTGTTGTAATTTGACTCTGTGCTGTGTTTCAGCAACTACTCATCTTACTTCATTTTAGTTGACGGAAAAAATGAAAGACATTCAGCCCCGGTTGGGAATCGAACGCCGAATGATGAGGAATCCAATATACTACCACTTGGGAGGTTTGGGAGCATGGTACAAAATCCTTATGGTGATATTGCAAAACCGATATATATCATAGGTAAATGCAAATACATTACTATCACATACTAGGGCGCCCGTAAGCCGTTGAGCTGTCATTACTTACATGACACCGCGCACATTGTATCACCATTCCGTGCATTGTGGAACTCAATTCATATGTTATTTATCTTTTAAATTTTCTCATTCGAAAGAAAAACATGTTCACTTTTGCTACTTTTAATTTAGTCTTTTAATTAGTCCAGTGGTCAAGAAATAAGAATACTGAGACACAGTATAATTTAAACTTCTAACAGCGTCAGAAAATTTTTGTAAGTTTTTTGTTATTTAAATGAAAAGCATATAATATTTTAATAATAAGAAAACGTCAGTTCAAGCATATCAGCAGTGAAATGCTCTTGACGTCAGATATCATCACTCTGTTAGCTCAGCGGGGTTGAAGTAAGTAAAAGGACATGATACCTCCCGGGATGTTTGGCTGAAACTGGAAAGCTTCTTTCAATCTAAAGGAGTTAATGGTTCAGCGGATGCGTAAAAGCGACGGTACAAGAGGATCTGTGTATGTTTTTCGAGGCACTTAACAAACTCAGCGACATGCTCTACGTTTGGCATCGGCGTCAGGGCCAAGTCAATGTAGGGGATTTATCTGAGACTTTTCAAGGGGGAACGATGATTGGAGTTGTAGTTGAGACCCTAGGGAATACGGAGAGTTTCATATGCGATAATTTTATCCGAGGTAAAGTGTTGCGTACTCATTTTCAAAAGGTTCTATTCGGAAAACTAACTTGTTGGAGTTAGTGCATTCCAACGTCTGCGGCCGATGAGAACGGACGTAGTGGGGAAGGCAATCTATTTTGTCACGTTCATAGACGATCATCCGAGATCGCTTAAAGTGCGATATTTCAGAAAGGAAAGTCAACTTTTCTCAAAATTTCAAAAATTTAAGCCATTATTGGAGAAGGAAACTGTAGCGTGTGTCAAAAATTTTCAATCAGACACCGGCTCAGAGTGTAAAAACAATTTCTTTAATGACTTCTGGAAATAGCAAGGTTCCTCCTTATATAGGGTGATCAGATAAGAATGATAGGAAAAAAAATTAAATAAAAAATCAACGGTGTGAGATATAAAATTGATTCTGGCTACATTTTGAAGCTGCACTCATACCATTATGTGTGAAATAGCAGTTCATTAAAATGGCCGCCTCGGCTTCGCTGACAGTGCTTCAAGCGGTCGATCCAATTTTTGATGAATTGGTCCAATATATGCGGCATTAAAAATGATTCAACGCCCAATTAGTGAACGCACAGCGTTGTTTATGGTCGTCTGGCTTCAATTCTTACGTCAGCAAAATAAACAGCTCATGTTTGGCAAGTGTAGAACCATGCATGGTAAAGCGGTAAACCTTACTGAATATTTTGATAGCTGGATGTCATTGGTAACTTTGACAACTGTTGAAAAATAACAACAAAACTATCATTGTTATCTAGTTACGCTATACAATCTGGACTTTCGAAATAATTTCAATGCCAATTATATTCAAAATGAAAGCTCGTCAAAGTTACTAAACGAGTGCCCGAAATTCATTTGAATTTGGCAATTTCAGGTGCAGACACTAGAGAGAGGTACGCTGCTGTAAATGCCGAATTAAAACGTATCTCCCAGACTAACACCCGGGCGTTCGTCGACCGTTTATCTTAACAAAAAAAGTACGTGTCTGATGGATCACTTAAACGAAGTAAAGCCAGAATTGTTGCAAGGGGAATATAGCAGAACCAACGATACCAATCAACTTCGACGAAACGTTCGCTCCTGAGGCACGGTTTTGTTCTATACGTTTGGATATGACACTGGCAGCCCAGTACGATATTAGATAAGTTTTATTTCACATGGGCAACATGAAAACCACATCAAATAGCAAACTTGTCTGAATCAACTGGTGTCTCATGAACCACATGTTGGTCTGTAGCCGTCGAATATCGCATATTTTGTTTGTTGACAAAACCATTTATACAGAAATGAGCGTCATTGCTGAAAATGATTTTGAGATGAAATTTTGAATCAGTTTCAACTATTTGCAGAGACCAATATGAGAAAGTTCGATGCTTCAAATGGTCATCTTGCCTTAGTTCTTGAGTCAATTTTATCTTCTACGTGTGTAGGCTAAAATTATTACAAATGATAAGCGGGTAGGGCGATTATAAAAGTAACTACCGAAAACTGGTTTAAGTGTTCTAAAAGTTGATGCAGCCGACAAATTTTGGTCTTAAATTTTAATAATTTAATCGGTAAAAAAACGGAAGAGGCTTATAAATTGGATATCTGAAGACTCAAACAAGATATCGAGTTTATTTTAACACAGTTATAAAAGCTAGTATTTCTTAAGTGGCCAATGAAGTTAACATAAGAGTACGACTCTCACCGTAGAAAGATTTTTTTCTTAGAATATACATAAGAATCATTTCCCAAATTAGCCCTAATTAATTGGAAGACATCCTGTTGTTGCTTGTGTTGCTTACTCAGTGTGGGAATGTTTTCTGCAAATTGAGTTTGTCGATTTGGCGAGAAAAAATTCTCATGCTGACTTAGCGTCTGGGTAACAGCATAACACCTCCTCCGCTTAAAACATATCTTTGATACTTTATTTTTTATTATAAGATTCGATTCTGCAATTCTAGGGCTTCTGTTGAGATGGTAACTTTTGGCAGCCTTAACGTTATTTCCGGATTAACTCGGTGCTTTTATTTAAAGCATTTATTGAAGATTGTAGAAATTATTCCATACAGAATTGCATTTCCAGATAAAGTTCGTGATACATAATAGGCTAATGACTTCAAATAAGGACATTAATATTTCCTGTGAGAGGTTGTGTTTAGTGTTATATCATAGGTTTCTAACTTACAGCTACTTTGTTTGTTATTCTTACATTTTTCAACATATTATTTACGCAGTAGTCTTCCAAATCTTCTTAGGAATATTTGTCTTTGATTAAAATTATGACATCAATTTCGGTTGTGTCTAGTGTTATGTCATAGGTTTCTAACTTACAGCTACTTTAAAAAATAACTAAATCTGATCCAATAAGTTTTCCTTCTTCTGTTTTGTTTCCACATTTACATTTATAATTTGTCTCTTCTGTTATGGGTAACAAAATTGTATTTTCTTTAATTTTATGAAAAATCTCAACCTCGGAATTTACAATTTTTGGCTTACATTTGTTAGCCCTATTTCTCATAAAAATGTTTATTTCACACTTAAAATCACTTAAAGTACTTAATACTTAATAACTGTGGCTTACAAACGTGAACATTACTATCTAACAATCATTTAAATTCTTTTAAGACATATTACTTTTATTTTTGTTTGTTAATAAAAATGTACAATATCTCTAATTTTGCTATTTCATGTTTCGCAGTCTGTTGAAATTCGTAGTACCCTATAGCAGATTCAATATAAATACTATCAATTGAATCTATCAGAGTTCTCATCTTCAAACTAGATTTAGTTTGATAGTTTGATACGAAAATAAATTTTCCGGAAGGTCTGAAAAATACTCCTCCGTGGCGTCAATGATTTCCTCGCGTGAGCTGAATTTTTTATTGATGAGCCATCTTTTGAGGTTTGGGAGTCCGAGGGAACCAAATCGGGCGAATATGGTGAATGCGACAGCAATTGGAGCCGTAAATCATTGATTTTAGCCATGGTTGCGATGCTCTTGTGCGCCGGTGCATTGTCTTGCAAAAACAAAATTTTTTTTCGCTTAATGTGAGGCCGTTTTGCAGCGATTTCGGACTTCAATTGCACCAATAATGCACAGTAATACTCGCTGTTGATGCTTTTTCCTTTTTCGAGGTAGTCCACGAAGAGTATGCAATGACATTCCCAGAAAACCAACGCCATAATATTTCCGACCCATCGAGCCTCCCTGGGCCGCTTCGGAGCACTCGTGCCGGTTTCAGTCCAGTGCCGGGCACTCATTCTGTTCTCTGGTGTTCAACAGTTACCAATCGACGCCAAAAGTCTGCCCGATTCCGCATCAGCAAGTCCAAATACTCTTTCGAAGTGCTCCCGTGTTCGTGTATTTGGCAGGATAACTTTTTCACTAATCTTTGTGGTATCTGCTAGCTCGTGCACCTTCACTTTCTGGTCAGCCAACACCATTTCATGTATTTTTTTGACATTGTCCTCTGTAACCGCATCGGAGGGCCTGCCGCTGCGGACTTGATCGGTAATGGAGTGGCGGCCACCACGAAACTCTCGAAACCAATATTTGACCGTGTAATCTGACGAAGCATTAGCCCCATAATAATTATCCAACTTTCCTTTTGTTTCCTTCGCCATTTTGCCTCTCAAAAAAAAGTTTTATGAGAAAAACACGACAACAACCAGCTGACAAAACAAAACTAAAGACAGTATCGCATTGAAATTTGGCATGTCTGCCTAAATATGAACGGACTTCAAGGCACTTTTTTGCAGTAGCAGCGCATTCTGGCAGTCAAGGAGGTTACTTTTCACTCCACCTAGTATATCTAAGGTAATTATTAATACTATGTTACTTAAAATTTCCTTGGCATATCCTACGTAGTGATCGTAAGGAGGACATGATCTTGGAATATATAGGTTGACATTTGACTTATTGAATTTTTGCTGTTAATTATTTATTTGTAATACTAAATTGTTGTCATTTACTTGATATTGATTTTGCAATTTTACCTTTCTTTCATTTTTAACTAAAACTTCTCGACTTTTACTTTTATAGTTTTGCCCAATTTTTTATCATATCTTACCTTTGATGTCTCTCTACTATTTTTAATACTTCTCCTTGCTACTTCTTGTTTTTTAAATAGATTTGCCTTGTGTTCATCCATATAATCGAACACTGATTGCTCGCTATAGGAATAAATACTGCTGGGTCTGTTAACTTCAAAACCATATAAAAGTTAATAGGGTGTATAACCGGTTGTGTTCTATCTTGTAACATTGTAACAAAACCCTGCATAAGGCATCCGTTTTTACAGAGCTTTAAGTTGATTAAGTTCTTATCTCGTTCATTTTAGATATTCTAAGAGCCTACAATGAGCTCTTTCAACACTACCATCGGCTTGTGGATAAGCTACACTTGTGGTGATATGTTTTGTATCCAAAATTTTCATTAAATTCTGCTAAATTTCTTCTTTTTCTTTTCCAGTTATTCTAATGTTTCTATTAAGTTCAGAAGCTACTACATTTTCTTTGCTTTTCTTGTATGCGATGAGGTACTCAAATTGCTCTTATATCAGGCGTTACCTTGTGAGTTTACTGCCAGGATCTTTGACATGAAACAGCATGCAACAGATGTATGTTCTATTTGAATTATTAACTTTCTCCCATAAGTAGATGGTCTTAACTATTTTGTCGCCCATACAATAGTCAAAAATTTTTTATCTTTGCTGGTGTAATTGACTTCAGTTGATTCATTGGTTCTGCGATATTATTGAAATTTTCGATAAATTTCCGGTAATATCCAATCATGCCTAGAAACGATTTAATTCCTTTCGGATTATTGGGTGTTTACATATTTTTGATGCAATCAATCTTACCCGGATTGGGTTTAACGCCCTGTCCTAACAACCTTATCAGGTTGAAATTTAAAGTTCGCCTTTCCATTCTGCTGGAAAATTTCTCAAAATTCTTTGAAAACAGCTGGAGGAAAGCTGATCCAAAATCAAAATTTTCTTTTAAGTTGGGCAAAGTGTAATTGTCCGATATAATTAAATAGTTTAACTTTCGGTAACCAATAACCATGCGTGACGCATTTCTTATACTTGCATCAGTTGTTTTTAGAGACTATCTATGTTATAAAGGCGAACTCCAAGGAGAACTACTTTTACGCATTGTCCTTTAATTTTACAGTTTTTACACGGACTTCTTTATCGTAAACTTTTGGATATCTATAAGTTTTTGTAAAAATTGCTTCCGAGAAATCTTTGGTCCCATGTCTTTTTTTTCCACTTGTATCAGATTTTTTAGGTTCCAAGGAGAACCACTATTACGGATAACTTCACTGTCTTTCAATTTGTTTATTTATCGAAGAACGTGGATATACGTGGGATATGTGGGTATCGTGGACTTAAGACGAACTCCAAGGAGAACCACTATTACGGATAACTTCACTGTCTTTCAATTTGGTTATTTATCCAGGAACTTGGATATACGTGGGATATGTGGGTATCGTGGACTTAAGATACCTATAAGTATTTTTTAAAACTTTTTCCGAGAAATCTTTTGTCCTTATCCTATGTTTCATCACTGAAATGAAGAAAAGTCTTTCATTATCGATTCTACAAATGTAACTAAACTCTTTTACTATTTCTAGCAAGCTTTTTGCTGTTTTTTATTCAAATCTTCAGTGCGAACATTTTCCACGTAATCTAACATCTGTTAAATTAAAGATATCAGCTGCTGTATCTTTAATTACCTTTTCACTTCATCAATGCAAAACGTGAAGACTACAATTGCCACAATTGTAACATTTTATTTCTTTCAAATTGACCCTAGCTAAATTCTTAGAAATATAATCTTTCAGAGTATGTATTTTAAAGAGGTTTTTACGCCAACTTCCTAGCCTCGGCTATTGTTTTGGGATGTTGCGTAATCACATGCATTGACAATCGCTCTTTTAACTCGATTATAAAAGCTGTAAAGGTTTCATCTTGTATGTACTTCAAAAGTGTCCCACTTTATGTTTATTTTTAAGGTTCGAAAGTTTACTTTGTAAGAGACGTATTTGCAGAGTCTCGACTCGCTGTAAAAAATGGACAACAGACTCTACTTTATTCTCTTTTATCGAAATTAGTTCTCTATTAATTGAAGAGAACTATGAAGCTCTCGAAACTCTAGAGTCAACTCCTTTTTAAGGGAGTCCCAATCATCTATTTCTCTGTTCTATAAAATAGTTGTGGCGTTGCCACGAGTCTTGGTTATTATGAACTTGAATATTGGGTTGTGCCACATAAAATGTCCGATTATCGCTCAGTCGGAAGTAAGAAGTTTTTGAGTGAACATCTGTGCCAGAACGTTAAATTTTATTTTTTTATAAAATAAAGTTGTAGCTTTTTTGCCGTTTTTTTTTTTTTTTTTCTAGGAATTATTAACCATGCTGTCGGCAGTTCAAATTCGAACCCTCTTCCTTTACGAATTTAAAATGGGACATAATGGGTCAATGAAAAAAAAAAAACATTAATGACGCATTATATGACGTTTGTTTATAAAGTTCCGTTCGGGAGATTTCAGCATCGAAAATGAACCACGTGGGAAGCCGGATACGTTAGTTGACGACGATGTTTTAAGAGCAACGGTGGATCCGAACCCAACGAAATTGGCGCGGGAGATTATATAAAGCATAGGAGTATCCCTTATGAAAAAAAGTCGACACCTTTCTCTGATAGGAGAGGTAAAGAAAATCGATGAATGGCTATTTCATGAACTGAACGAATGCTAAAAACTACGGCGCCTGGGAATCTGCGCATCGCTTACGTTAAGAAACCAAACTGAACGGTTTTCGCATCGGATAGTCACCCGTGATGAAAAGTAGATACTATATGATAATCGTAAAAGATCTGGGCAGTGGTTGGATGTAGATGAAAAACCAAAACACACCCCCAAGCCGAGTTTCATCCAAAAAATGTTATTGTGCCAATTTGGTGGATTGAATTGATTGAATAAAAATTTATGGAAAAATAATACTGGATTTTAAATTTTTATTATAAAATCCGATATTTCATGAGGTACATCCCAATAGAGCAACCTACTCTCCTGCTGATGCCAATTCGGTGGCGTCATTGCATGAGTCAATGAAAGTGAAATTTTATGAATGAATTAGATTAACACGCTTATTTTTATCTCTACCAAAGCTTATTTCGATATTCTGTAACTAATATCACTAATACTATTATCAATAGATTCACTATCACTAACCTCACTAACTTTACTTTCTGGTTTACTGTCTATTGTGTCTGCCATTCGAAATTCCGAGAACATATATGATATGATATTTGAATCAATGTATTTGACTTTGCATACGAAGTAATAATTTTACAATAATATTTACTCACATGAGCATTACTAACACTTTATCCATCGATGAGCAATGTGAAACTTAACAATATGAACAGCGGTTATCCCACCGGTGACGCCAAAATTTATGTTATGCCCTGGACACAACTATATGAATTTATTTCGATATTTCCTTCTTGCGTCAGACCAGATTATTGCCTGGGATTTGGACTCCGGTAATTCCTTCTGCTTGACTACAGTTCCTTCCGATATTTTAAGTTCATTATTGACTTTTATGGGTCAATAGTCAATTTTATAATGACTTCGCAAAAATTCAACAACACACACAAGATCACAGATATATTTTTAAAAAATCCATTCATTCTCTTAAGGTATTAGTCTAGTGTTACGAGTTTATTTTCTTTTACATTTTTCGAAATAAAACATCTTAAATACCCTTACACTTTTAGAAATAAAATTTTTAATATTTTCAAAGTTATATCCAAAAGAAGAAAGCGCGTTGAAGTGTGTATGAAAGTGTGTCAACGTCCTAGCGGCAGCTGCTCTGACTGTTCCCTCTTTTATTGTCCTTCCGTCTTTTACTGTTCCAGGGTACGCAGGTATGCGTATTATAGCAAACCTTTTCAATTGACAAAGAGGAAATATGGTATAAGAATTTTGTACAGTATACAATTAGGATTTTCAAGCAGTTCTTCAGTAATTGTTTTTCTATCGACGAGTGCACACTAATCGGAAATGAGAAACAAACGCTTAAGCCAAAGTCGACAAGTGAATACAGGTGGAAGAAAAAGATCATTTCAAGTGAATCAACACACTGCAGAAGCTGATATTAATTTTGTGAGTACGGCTGCCTGCATCTTTAATGAGGATTTTCTACCTATTCTCAAAGCTAGGGAGGTGATGGGCGTCATAATAGATCTAACAGCCAGGGACTACGCTGACACTGTTGACAATGCACGAATTTAAGAGCAAAGAAAACTACAGAAGCCAATTGTAAAGAGGCAAGAAACTTACGCAGGGCTCTTAAGGCCACTGAAAATGATAACTTTGAGGAAACTGAAGGATTGCTCTATGCACCAGACATAGCTGAATAATGTAACTATTTTCAAAACTTTAAACGCGTTTTCTCGAAACCATGTTTTTGAAATTTCGGGGAAGCACTGACTCAAAACCATTCAACCGATTTGGCTAAAAACCCTGTTATTCTAGACCTACATAGCTAAATACGTAACTTTTATTATATTGTATTAATTTTTTTAAACAATTTATCAACGAAAAAATTGTTGATTTTGAGAACCTTTTTTAAAAATCCGCCATTTTTTGTTATTATGCATATTATTGGTTAGTTCGTTAGAATAAAGTCTACAGAACAATAATCTCTTTGAATTTTTTATTTCAGGTGACTACGGAAGGCTGTGTGCTTTTCGAAACAGATCACATTTTTTTCGAGGACTCCACTTTGATATAAAAAATTATAAACATATTAATCTATGTTAAAATTAAATCAAAAAAAAAGTTTGTACCCTTTAAAAACATGTAAAATTACGAAACTAGTAATTTATTTTCTTGTTAAAAAAAATTCCTACGAAAAAACGTCGAAATTTCGGCCGTCACACCGGACTACTACCTCTCTAAATTTAGTTTTATTTACCGTTATAATAACAAAGTTCGGCTCCTACTTCAATATTTGTTGCGAGCTTCCATCTAAAACTTTGTTGCTTACTCAACGTGAGATTTACATGCTGAATCAGTGTCTGGGTAACTGCATAAAAATATATGATACAGAGTTAGTTAAACTCATTGTAAAGCCAGTTTCAATTAAAGATTTAGGTTTTATTTTATTTTACTTACTACCAAATCGCAGAATATTTTACCCTATCCGTAAGCCCTACCTTCCGATTTTCCTCATTACATGTATTCGCACGATTAGTTCTACTTTCACTAGTTGTATTGGCTTCTAAGCTAAAAGGATACTAAGAATACTTCAGTATATTTTTTAGATTTGCAATATTTTTTTGTTACTCATTTTGACTACAATGCTATTTCTTATATCGCATTCGCACCACATCGAAAGCCGAGTTTTCGCAAAAACTCTCGTAATCTCAATCGAAAACAGAAGTTTTTCCATATACCATATTATTAGTTTCTGAAACCTCTTAGCAAAACTAATTTTTGATTAAACCTCTCAAACTACAACAACCTGGAAACTAAGACTTTCGAGATATTCAGACAACCCAACTGACGTGCGCTATCTTCTGGTTTCCGTGGCGACTAAAGGAAACGGTACAACGATTATACGACACATCATCGCCCACTCATCAGTAGCACGATGGAACAAAATAAAAGAGAAATCTGCCATAGAAAAGTCACAGCGACTACAAAAACTTGCATGTCTCTGCATCAACGATGGTGTGCACACTTAATACACGGCCGCTTCGTTAGTTTAACGCCATTCCATCTCTTTGTAAAAAAGATGGCAATTCGGAGCATAGTCAGGCTCCTACAAACATGAGAGACTTATCACTCAGATCATATGGATCCAATGCCCACCTCAAACCTTAAAGGTGACTTACGGGTGATATATTTGGTTCAAACAAGAGAATTTCGCACCAGCGGGAAAAAGTTCCAGTGTATTTCACGCAGAAATACATGCCATTCAAGTGTAAGCATACTGATAGACATAAAACAATCGCTTTTGACAAATGAGGTCACCTTAAGACCTACTACCAATTCTTGCCCACAACCGCGTCTCACTCTGCCTTCCCCTATTTATACAGAATTTCGAAAACTCTGGTTATTTTCCTATTTCACACCAGCTGACAGCAAATTGAGATTGATCAAAACTCTGCTTGTGCCATTCTTTGGATATGCCATTCCTGTCTATTGTAAACAAGATACATACTCTCAGCAAAAACTGCTCGTTGCCTTCAATGATATATTGTAGCTAGATTTCATAAGTTTGTAACAAGCGAACATTTCACAATTTTTTGGAATTAAGAAACTGCGTATTTATGCACAAAATAATACAAACAGATTCACCATTGCAATTATCTCGAAAATTTCAAGTTACACAATCTAACGCACATTTAACTTAGCAACACCATCATCACTGTCTTGAAAATCTTTCGTGTTACTTTCTCGTTCACACCACTAGACTCTGGAATACTCTACCTACCAAATTTTAGTCAATAATAGGATCGAAGTAATTCAAAAGTGCACTATTTTCACATTTCGGGGAGATTCAATCTATGGTCAGTGGCTCAAGTGGTAGTGTACTGACGGCTCGCGCTTCAATAAATGTGAAATTAACGATTACCTAAAATACAACAACAAGTCGATATAGTCTCTCCATTAAATGTTGGATGACGCTCTTGGAGCGCAATAACCACCACCAGCCCAAACAGCTTTATTTTCCTCTCTCTATTCAATTTCCCAAAAAACACGTGCTCCACCATTTAAGAGTAATAATACCCTCTTGAGTGTTAACATCTTTGTAAAAAAAAGTCACTTAATTATTTTATCGTAATACCTTTATTAACTTTATAATATACTTTTATTATTTATCTAAATAGTAAATTAATTAATTTTTCTTATTATGATTCGTTCCTAAGCCGTACAAGTCGTTTATGGAATGACCTGCCAAGCTCTCTATTTCCTGGGCGTCATAACTTGCACACACTTAAAGCCAAATCACATTGATACCTCTCTTTTCTTCCTCCCTAAATTCCCTTCGCCCGCGCTGTGTTGAAACGTTTTAAAAGTACACAAATCTCTTGTGGGCGTGCTCACTATAAAAAAAAAACAAAAAGTGACCGGTATAGAGGTTTTTGTAGCCTTAATGCATTTTTACTCCTTAACCTCAGCAACTTAACCGTTGCCAGACTAGAGACTTCCAAAGGCTCCCACTGGCTGGCATAGGCGTATCTTGGCCGCAATAATGGCGGCCCTCTTACTAGTGATAACCTAGAAAGGCTGGCACTGGAAGCTGGAAAGCTAAAAACTAGCCTCATCACCGGATGCGACGCTTACGCTCATCACACGCTATGGGGTTGTACCGACATCAACGATTAAGGTGAGTCACTTTTTGATTATAATATATGGTAAGTACTTACCTCATATGACATATGAGTGACATTGAATGTCATTCCTGGACATAGAAGGCACCTTTAGCAACGTCAACATATCCGCAATAACGACTGTGCTTTCAAATCTGCAGGTAAACGAATCACTTCTGGAGTTGATTAGTTTTATGTTGAATAACAGGATAATCAACTCCAAACTGGGTGGGGCTTCTGCTAAAGGAGAATCAGCAGAGGTACGCTGCAAAGAGGTGTCTTTTCTCCCCTTCTCTGGAACTTTATGGTTAATGAACTGCTGATATACCTGGAAGCGGGTAGTAGCCGGGTGATTGCCTATGCCAATGACGGTGCTTAAGCTATCTTAGGTAAGCATCTTAATATCTTAACAGAGCTCTTTAAGCTAAACCTTAACAGATTAACAGTAGATTGCTGTGGATTGATAGTAAACTCCCATAAAACTGATCTTGTCCTCTTTTCCGGGAAATTTAAAATTCCAATTACAGACTCTCCATCAATAAACGGTACCAGTTTAGTGATTTCCAATACAGCAAAATATCTGGGTCTCAATTTTGACACTGCAGTCAACTGTGGAAAACTAAGTAGAGTCGACAGAACAGCATGTCTATGCACAAGCGGATCCCTACGTTCTACTCCTTCCGAGGCATTAGATACCCTGTTTCACTTGACACCCCTCTACATCTTTAGCAGGCAAGCGACTGCGTCTGTAGCTATTTTTTTTGGGATAGTTAGGCCCCTATCAAGTCTCTGGACTTAATCTCATTAAATTCTAAAACCGCCCTTGAATGCCCTCTCTTACGGAGATGGTAGAGCAGTTCAACCTGTACCTTTGTGAACGGTCACAGATATATTCCCGGGAATTGTAAGACCGATTAACTCGCTAAATTGGAACCTTTCTAGCTATTCTGCCGGGATAGGGTAAGATAGTTATACCAACCGCTGTGTGCAAATCAATACTACTATAAAGCTGGAGGTTAATAAGGGAACAGACCTTAGGTGGACTATTAGACCAACATGTCTAGCGACCAAACAGATCTGGCCAAAGTTGGATCTAAATCGCTCTAAGAGTGTAATCCTTCTACACAAAAAAAAAAATTCAGCGCCATCATAAGTCATTGGACACTGACCATCATTGGACACTGGCTTATAGGCAAGCGTGCAAGAAGGCTTGGCAACTTAAGCGATTTATGTAGAAGCTGCATTGACAAGGAAGAAGAAGAGAGAGGCCTCCACCTTCTCTGTGCATGTTCAGCTCTTTCCAGAAGAAGAAAACTCCACTTAGGAGCTTTCTTCTACAAAGACTTAAAAGATCTAAGAATATAGACGTTAACAGTCTCCTACGATTTGTTGTGAGCTGAAGTTGGTTCCATGAGTAAGAGGATCACCGATAAAAATGGCATAACAATTTGCCAATAGGCCTAAGTATGTTGGTCTTTCCAACCGCCACTGTTACCTACCTACCTATACACAGCTCCAGAGATGACCAGATAGAGCCAGGCGGCCGGCCGGGAGACTCTCGCGGACGGACGGTCGACCCTTGATGCCCCGAGATATCAACACCTTTATCAATGGCTGATAGCCCACCCTAAATCAAATATTTCTTACTCAGTAATCACGATTTGTTATTTGTCTTCTGATATAAACCCTTTTGAGTTGTAGAGATTAACATATTTTTATTTCTTGGTGGCTGCTTTAGGCTGGCGAAGTTCTGCGATGTTTTCCCAATGGGATATATTTTTGTTCTCTCAACTCTCTATTTCTGAGTTAATTTCTGGATTTGGGATATTACCGCACGCTCAGGGCCTTTGAAATAATCTGCCAGTTCGTCGGCTATTTCATTTCTGATAATACCTTCACGAACAGGCATTCACTTCAATCTTCCTTTGTGCTTATGAGAGAGATATTTTAGTATATTGAAGCAGTGGAAGATAGATTTGGAGTCGGTGAGACTAGAGTCTAATGACTTAATGGCTGTTTAACTGTCTGTTAGTATGTGGATGGAGAGGCTCTTTATTTCCTTTTCGAGGATAAGATTTGCGAAAACCTTAATGGCATGTGTTTCCGTTTGGAATACATTGTGACTGTTTCCCATTCTGTAGCTGCTGTGGCACATTTGTGCATACTGATCCGTCGAGTCTTTCTAGTCGCTGCTGCTTTTGTATGGCAGATTTATCTTTTATTTTGTTTCCATCGGTTGACCTAGTTTGGGAATAACGGCAATAATAATGCAAACAGTGCAACACTATTATTAACTGTTAACTATCAACTATTAATTGTAGTTTAATATTTTTATTATTCTGACAATTTTTAATATTTACGCGTTCTTTGCTTTTCCCTTCTCCAGAAAAAAGGTAAATACATACATCTGGGTCTGCATTTCCGTTTTCGAGTTTTCTTTTATTCGTTTTTCAACCACCATCCGTGTGGTTGGGAGTTGTTTGGTTTTTCCCAAAGTTTAGTCTACTAGTTTTAAATAATTAATTGGTTAAGTTATAATGTCCCGGAATCGCAACAATATTATTTTCATTTGAGGTAAGATGAAAATCACTCCAACATGAATCCCATAAATTCTAAAATAGACACATAATACAAAAGAAGATCATAATTAACAGTCCCAAACGTCTGTGTGTCAGTTAACTTATGGTACAAATTGAGCACTGCATTAAAGAAATCCAGCCATATTTATGCAAAAATGTCATAGAAAATTTTAAAAAATGGTTGCATACGTTCCCGGAATTTATTCAGAAAATTAAAAATACAAGTTTATTCACCTAAATCTGCAAAACACTTATGCCAATGCTTGATCCAATCCTCGAAACATTTTTTATGTTCGGTTTTCCGTATGCCCATCAACGCTTCCGGCTGCTGAAAAGCGTTCCCCGTAGTGGTTTTTTAACTCGATTAAACAGAAAGAATTCAAAGGGAGCCTAATCAGGTGAATTCGGTGGCTGTTGGATGATATTTTTGCATTTTTCTTTTGACACCAACTTTGTTGCTACACGACGGAAACCCAAAATAGTAACCAAAATGTCTTGGATGGATCCATAGGCAATATTCAAGTCCTCCGTTATCTCTTTGATTGTTAACTTGCTGTTATTGACCAACATTTCTTTTACTTCATCAATGTTTTCGTCGGTTTTCGATGTCGATGGTCTGCCACTGCGTTCATCATGTTCGATTGAGACCGTTTTCTTTAGAGAATCGTTGCCAAAACACATTTTACGCAAAATTTAATACAAGTTCGTTGTTGCAAATTTAAATCCATTTCTAAAATTGTAAAAAAGTCGAAAACACACAGAGATAGATGTACTCTTGGCTACGTAACTTTTGCAAATGTCAAGTTATGACACTAAGATTTAGAGGGAATGTCAACAACAGATGTATCAACTTAACAAAATAAACAGAACTCGGAACAATGGATTATATTGTCAAGCAATGTAATAAGTGTAAAATGCAAAGTCTAATAACATGTTTTGAACATCCAAAGTTTTATGCTTTTGGCTTTGCAGCGCTTAACTGATACAAGCGCAGAAAAAAATTCAACTGCTCACTCAAAATTATAAATAATTATTTAAACACCATAGAAGTATTAAGTGCACTATAAACATTTAACTTATTCCCAGAAAGCTGGTATATTATACTATCTTTTGAAAAACTAATATATAACAGTTTATAATAACTAGGCTTTCTAGTAGTAGTAAGCTATCAAAGAACTTACACGTCATGCAGTGACCAGAGATCCAGAAATCAGAAACTGAGATTAACAAAGACCAAATAGGACTTTAAATACAGTATGGTTTGCCTTTTATTTAAAAAAAAAACTTGTCAAGTCGTTATTAGAAAACCCTATATTATCAAGAAGAATTATTAAAAATTTAAATATTTAATTATTTCAGAGAGTAAACACATCATCAGCAAAACCATCTTTACTTTTATTATGACTTTTATGACATTAACCGGTTGAGGAACTACCGCAAGCAAGGTTACTAGAAGTGGTGTTGGGAGTTTAGTTTCGGAACTCTTTTACCCAATAAGAATCGCGCCCAAAGTTTTTCGACGAGCTTTTATCTCTGTATTCCGTGAATTCGGGTTCGCAGTTCACAAACACAAACCCATTCATCCATAAAATCCAGCAATTCGTTTTGCAAAGTTACGAATTAGTTAGATCTTGTGTTTTAACTCGGAAATTAAAGCTTGCTATTGTTGCGTTTAATAGGTTTCGAATTTTCGGCTTGAGTGATTCCTATTTTTGTTTTCCGTTTTTCTGGTATATCGAAACAAAAAGAGGTGAAATTACGAAAGAGAGGGAACGAGAACAATTCGTATGATGGTTCCGCAAGCTTGTACCGTTAAAATTTTTAATGTTAATCGTATAACATACGATGAACGGCACTTGTGTCGTATGTATAAATGCGTACTCACGCATTGTACCGTACCTTTAAGTCCGTTATTCCTATCAGTATAGTTAGCGGCGAAATTTTAGCATACGAAAATTGATTGCCACATCAGATAAAAATGCACATCTATTATTCACAATTTCTATTTATGTATATTGTTTTTAAACATTTTTACGAACAATTTTTACTTCTGGTGGCTTATCTGGCTTCAATTTAATTAATTTTTAAACAAAATATGATTTTAAATAAGAAAATGTTCTAAGATATATGTACGTATGAAAGCTCAATTTTGTTAGAATAAATGTTTGTGTAAATGTGTTTGAAAGAAGTGTTAATATGTGATATGGATATGTGTGTGTGTGGATACAACCCGCTTTTTATCCTCGCTGTGGTTGCCTTGTGTTTTGTATAAAATGTGGAATTAAGTTTTTCAGAAAATGGATCAGAAAGAGAAAGAAAGATATTTGGGCTTACAGGCTATTCCACTTCATGTATCATCTCCGATTGATCAGGGTCCTCCGATGTTAGGCATTTATCTGGTCACCGAAGAGTGGATATCATCAAACTTCTGTTCCTGAAGTACCCATTCTTAGGACGTAGTTTGGTACATTCTAAACGTCCAGTTTGCCGAGTTGAAAGCATTTGGGTCATTCCTTATCAATTTCAAAAATTGGAAAAAGAAATTTAAAATCCAAGGTTTTTCCTATATTTCAAAAAATCGTTACTTTGACTATGTGGCGTGAGTACCTTAGTACTTATAAGAATGCATTTGTGTATAATGTATACTATTCTGTATTTGTTAGTGTTGACAGATAATTTGAGCCCCTTAAAAGTGAGTAAGGGAGGTTTTTTACAAAAACGAGTAAAGGATATGTTATCTCCATAGATACCAGTAGCCCGGGCTACCATAATGCACGATTTGCTAGCCTAATTGTACGATTCCAGGAATACGCCTACGTAATTAAATCACATCCTACACACTTCGAACATTTTCCCTACGAGGTTGCCATTAAGTATCACTTCGCGGGGCTCTTAAGCAATCTATGCTATATGTATATTCTATATTTTGTTCATCAGCACGTCTTATTCTCAGCTCGTTTTGCTATGAATGGTGTGTCAGTTCTGCATCCAATAAAGCGCGTGCAATGAAATGTTGCGTACTCTGTGTCTTTCTCCTGATTTGGACAGTCTGGGCAAAAAGGTGAGCTATCGTGCCCAGAGCAATATAGATATTTTCTATGCGCACCGTGATTAGATAGGAGCTGCATAATATGGTAGTTACAGTTTACATGCTGTCGGCTTGTTCAAACGTCTATGGATGAGATCTTTTTGTTGGTCCATCTGTCCTTCGTAGTGGTATTTCACCGAGCTTGCCACCTGGATATTGAAATCGCTCTTCTTCATCCTTAATCACTTTGACGACTACCGCATCTTAATTATTAGAAGTTCTCATATTATATTTTCTCTGCATCTCGTCTGTAAGAATATTGTTGGGAATCATCCCACCTATAACAAAAGCTACTTCCTCCGAAATTTTACTAAGTCCACTGATTATTCTTAATGCGCTATGTTGATGATAACTTTCTGCTTCTTTCCATTGCCGCTAAGGCCTCCACCTAAACTGCTTATAATAGGACTGAGTTTACTACCTTAGATGATAATATAGAACATATAATAATTAGAACAGCTTCCGTTTTGTGATCTCCTGGCCTAAGGCGACGATGATGCATTTTTCGTAGCTGACTCCATCTCGCAACTATCTCTACTTTTGTTACAGTTGCAATGGCTATGTCGTCAGCGAACTCGATTATTTTTAGTTCTAGTGGCAATTTGTAAAACAGAACTCCGTCAAACATGATATTCCAGACTAGGGGTCTCAATACTGGTCTTTGTGGGACTTCCGCCGAAATTTTATAGTACGTTTTCCGTTCGCGGGTTTCATGTCAAAACTTTCTATTGCTTAAGTAGGCAGACACAATCGTTTGCAAGTATCATAGTATGGTGTATTCATCGTCTTGATACTGACCAATTCGCTAAATTAAAAGCATTTTTGATATCCAGCGTTTCTACTGCACAATACTCATCTGTTCTTCATCGCCATTTTTTTTTCCTTTATTGCTTCAGCTGTTATTTTTACCACCCCTTTTATGGCGTCGGTAGTGGACCGCGATTTTCTGAACCCAAACGGTTGATCTGATAATGCTCCCTTTTCTTCTAGAGCGATCAATCTATCATATATGATCGGTTCAAGTATTTACCTTAGTGTGTCCAGTAGACATATTGAGCGATATGATGCTTTTATCCAGGTGGTTAGTTTCCTTTTTGTTAAAGTACCAAGCGTTGCAGCTTTCACTTCTCCGGATAAACCCCCTCTTCCAGACACTTTTGCAACGTTGCTATAAACATATTTGGTCACTTTTGAAGAGGATCTTACTGCTTTATTTGTGACTCCATCGGGTCCAGGCGCTTTGTTGATGCATGCTTTGAAAAGTTCAGTGTTATTGTCGGAACTGTTTCTGTGCACGATTTCCTGATTATATCGCACAAAGTCATGAGATTAGTTGCTCTACAATAGACTATTGGATTCGATAATTGTGGAGACCTAAAGAACATCGCCTTGACACAGGATTTGTATCATTTCACTCCATGGGTGGCATCCAATATTTAATGGGGAGACTAAATTATTAGTGTAAATTGACTTGATGTTGTATTTAGGCAATTATTCATCTCAGGAAATTTTAGTTGCCTTAAAATAAGCCTATCGGTCACGGCTGATATTGAACCCCGAACGTACCGATTGGAGGTGCGATTAATGTGATGCGACAAATTTCTGCTTCACTGTTTCGCTGTCGACTAGGTCGCTAATATTCATAATTTTGTCGAACATGTCCTTGTGGAAGAGTTTATCTTTGCATTTTTGGCCTGCTAGCTAAGGGCTTGGAATGTCCTTTTGCCCTTTAATATCAGTTAATATCGCCTGATAATTACTGTGGGTATATTCTTCGCTAACCCACTTGTCTGTGGTCTGCTGCTTATAAAGGTAATATTACTGATTGATTCCCCTTCCCATTTTTCTAAAATATTTACTCGACCATATTGTAATGCAATGCAATGCAAAATGGAATGCTTACATCCAAGGAATGTTTTTTGTAGGATAATTGCTCTGGAATTTGTGAGCTTGCTACCCTACTTTGTTGCCTAGGCCTTTAAGTCTCCATCTATAACCACTGGAAATATATCACATGCATCTGCACTTACTCTTTATCACATTGCCTGTAATTTATTTGTTTTCCAACATGGCCACACGTAGAAGCCGTAGGAGTTGATCACAGATCCATCCGCCTGACCACTGGCATTTTGGAAAGCATGTTTTCCACATTTCCAAATTGCGACAAGTCTTGTGTATCGCAGATCCAGGTGTTCCTGTCGAGAATTTTAAACGATTCGCTTATAAAATTCTTTATTTCATGTAAATTAAAAATACATTAATTCATTTTAGTTTACATTAGAGAATTTAAGAAATAACATAAGTGAAATTTATATCAAAATAGTGTGAAATACTAATTCAGTAGACTTAACTACGATTTATTAAACTAATTTTCAAATAAGGGTGGGGTGACCCTTAAAAAACAATATACAGTCGCAGAAAATTTAAAAATAATATAGTAAAAATATACATTGCAAATTAAAAAATTACAAAATTAAAGCGGAAAAGGAAAATCGTTACACGAAAATTTCAGAAAAAGTTGATTAGAAGGTAGCATAGCATAGTTAAAAGCCAACTCTTCACATATTTTTCAAACCTTCCAAAAAAAGTTAATGCTCTTATAAAAAATGGGAGCTTATTAAATAGGTGACGACAACATGAAACTAAATAAAAATTACGAAAAGCAGTGGTACGATACATCGATACAAGTACAAAAAGTTTCTACAAAGATTCTTATCAGGCATTAATTTTGCTTGGCTATGTCGTCATGCATCTCAACCGGCAACAGTTCTTAGAGCACTTTGATGGATTCGATGGTATCTCTCATCGGTTGGACGATAGAACGCCTCTTATCATCCTCCAATATTTCCACTACTGTTCTCAGGCAAGGCATTAAATAAAATTTCTCACCAACTTATCATTTTTAAACTAAAAAAATCTTGGTTATTTTTCTCATTTTGTGGCATGTACCAAACCCTATTTAGAATATCGAGAATACACAGTCATTTTAAGATCTTCAGTATCCGACCACATTAAAGCAACATCTGGAGTCTCTCACGGTAGCCACCTTGGACCAATCCTCTTTTTCCTTGCAATTAACGATATAAATCTCATATTGACAAATTCTTATCTTTTTATTTTCGCTGATGACTCGAGAATTTCATTGCTTGCAAGATGACTTAAATAAGTTTCGGTATGGTGCAATAGGAATAATTTGTGACAGAGAATGTGCGAAAATTTTGACACATATATTGACAGCATTATAGATAAATCTAACTTTGCATTTGGCTTTTCAGACGTTGGTCAAAATAATTTTCCAACCTTTATGTTACAACGTTCCTTTACACTACTTTTATGAGGCCTTTTCTTGAATATTGTTCTTGGTTACCCTATAAACGAATCTACATCCAAAGAATTAAAGCAGTCAAACGGAGGAGGTTAGCATGCATACCCTAAAAAAACTTCATGAAGTCGCTGATGAAGTGGTGATTCATCGTAAGATTTGATTTTCAAAAGGCGTTTTTCGACAGATCACGTATGACTCCTATCAAACTGCTGAAGACTCTCATGACAACAGCGTCTCCAAATTGTTCAGCTCTATTACGAAAACCAGCGTTCCGTGAGAAATGTTTTTCGTGCGATCCGAGCAACTTACATTGCGCATAATCGACCTGCTGAAACCACAATTGCAAATACCTTTCAGAAATTTGAGTCCCAGTTTACATAGGTGGATGATACTCGACCAGTTAGACTACACCCACTACGTAGTGAAGAGACTATAGCAGCTGTAGCTGAGAGTGTAAGTGAAGACCGTGACAAATCGATTCGTTGTCGTTTTCATTAGCTTGGTTTAGCGTATTTGACAACTTGGCGTATTTTTCCAGAGAACCTCAGCCTAAAAGCGTACAAAATTCAACTTGTGCCAGAATTGAAGCTAGGCGACTTGAATTTGTGTCATATTTTCAGTGAATGGGCTCTCTAAAAACTCAATGAAAATCCGATGTTTTATCGTGAAATTTTGTTCGGTGATGAAGCCCATTTCTGGCTCAATGGATACGTTAATAAACAAAATTGCCATATTTGGGCTGATGAGCAACCCGAAAAGTATCAAGAGCTACCATTACATCCATTAAAAACAACGGTATGGTGTGGTTTCTGGGGTGGTGGAATCATTGTTCCATATTTCTTTAAAAATGAGGCAAATCAGAATGTTACCGTTAATGGTAACCGTTATTGCACCATGTTATCGGACTACGTGCTTTCTGAAATTCAAGCTCAAATTGGACTATTTTCTCTGGGGATACGTGAAGTCTCAGGTCTTCAGGAATAAGCTAGCTATGATTGACGCTTTTAAGTCAACATTACTCATGTTATCCGCGAAATACACGTCGCGAGAACGAGTCGCTCAAAATTAGACCTTCTGAACGGACCACCTCAGACGTAGTCGTGGCCAACATTTACATAATATCATTTCTAAGAAGTAAATGCGATAAATTGTTCTTTTAACCACTAATAAAAATTTGTAGTTCGCTATCAAAATTATTTTACATGATAAATCAAACGTCGGGATGAATCACCCTATATAATTTTTAAAGAAGATTGCTAGGAGCATGAGGTATGAGACAGTTCCTCAAAGAAGAGCGTGTAACAGACAATATAGAAATGAGCATGACTTAAAACAATGGTTGTACTAATGAACATGTGAGCCAAATTAAAAAATACAACTTATTTCAAACATCTGAGGTATTCGTTTATTAAATGTTATATATCGTAATAATTTGGATCAAATTCACCTTTTAAGGAACAAATTAGGAGTTCTTTTCCCGTTCTTGGCAATGTGATTGCTAAAAGATACCAGCCTTTGGCATGAGTCCTTGTTAAATTCTCGGTCGTAATTTTTGGTAATTGATTTTACCTGCAATATTATAGACACGGTATACAACGTTTTTTACTAATTTGGAATTATATGTGAGATCATAATTCCTTAAAATTTAGTTTTCTAACACTTGTAATTGTCAGAAAAGATGTCAACAAGCAGCTAAATATTACCGGGTATACGCTGTCAAAAGTTAGTTTTTCTGGGTGTAAACTGGGCTACAACACAGATCGGTAATTTATGGTGTATTGAGTATAAACTGGGCCAAAACGCAGTTCGTATAGCAATATACTGGGCTCTGCCAGACTGGCTGTAATCCCAGAGGACATCAATCTAAACTCCGTTAGTGTTAAACAAATGGCTTAAATACAGGAGAGAGTTATCGCTATTTCGATTGTGTTTCGAGACGAAGATGTGAATGTGTTTTTTGACAGCCGGTTAAACATGAGAACCGGTTGCTGCGAATAGATCCAAAAGTAGTGTTGCTGTACCTCCACTGAGGAGTCAAGCAACAGAAAATGTACATTGTCCAGCCACTCCCTTGGCAAGGTTTTCATACGGGGGAGAGGCGATAACAAACTAAACCGTATACGAAACTCCGCGTATAGCCAACGATGATGGCTGCACTGAAGTTATTGCAAGAAAACCTGCACTATAATATAGGTGTCTCGTATACCAACCAACGATGTGTAAGCGAGTACATCGTTCTAGGACTAATTCAATAACTTTGAACTATTGAGGGAAGATGTTTGGCCTTAACAATAGTGAGCGAATATTAGAATTTGGCCGAGAAGATTTTATACCGCTTTACTGATTAGGTTCAAAATTGAATACCTTCTAATTCCAGGGCTTAACACAAGAAATCTAGTGGAAGCGATCATCGAACTACCTCGGGGGAATGTATTGCAAGAGTCTATTCCCAGGAGACATAACATATGCGTGGCCTTGGATCAAGTGGTAGTATATTGGCTTTCCAATCGTACGGTACGGAACTGATTGGCATCTCGTTCTTGGTAGTGATGCCAACGCCCACAACAACATATGAAGTACTAGCGACAACAACAAAAGTGATGGGTTACTTTCAAACTTTTTTTTTTTTGGAAAAATCTGCTTCTATTATATAGATATTATATGTGTATTTCAAGCGGAAATGCATGCCATTCAGGTGTGCACAAGTCTTATCGCCGATAAGAGTATTAAGGGTGCCCCAACCTATATACTCACGGACAGTCAAGAAGCCATTAAAGCTTAAGGCTCTAATCTCGTTAACTCCAAATCAGTCTTGCACTTCTTCAAAACACTACATGATCTCTCCTACAAGAACAGAGTAAAACTTCTGTGAGTGAGTGATCACAAGTTTATTGTCGGAAATGAAATAGCCATCGAACTGGTTAGAAACTCAAATTCAGGAATTAACTCAGCAATAAAGAGTTTGGAAAACAAAGTGTGTATATCCCATTGGGAAAACATACCAGAGCAATTTAGAGTTTGGAGAACAATTTGTGTATATCCCATAGGGAAAACATACCAGAGTCATCAAAACTTTTCACAAAAAAACGAAAAAATCCGTACAACTCAAAAGGGATGATACCAGAAAACTCTTTTCTAACCGGACACTGTCACCTTCACTACAAAAAATAGATCTTATTCAGGAAAGTGAATGTCGTCCTTGCATGGAAATCGGTGAAACTGCGGAACACACGTTATGTAAATGCATGATTATAAGTGCCTTAAAGAATTGTGGTACGAAAGATCTTGTAGGTCGCAATGCCCCCGCAATTGACGGATCAAATCATAAAAAAAAAAACAAATAAAAAAATTTAACAGCCTGGAAAATAGGAACCGAATGCGATTATAACAGGCGGCTATTAGTATCAACATGGTTCCTGAAGTTGTTCTTCAGTCTGAATGAGTAACCCGGAAACGCTTAATCGATTCAAGGTTTTATGATACTTTTTAAGAATACATGATGGGATTGCAACGACCGAACATTGAAGTCTTATTAAAGAAAACAAGCTGTGCATTTATTGGTTGAGGTCCGGGTATTTTGATTACTATTGCTATTACTATTGATAGCAATTCTCGCAAATGTCTTAAATACCAGAAGGGGCATCTGGTAACGTGTAAGAAAGAAAAAAAAGTGTAAAGACTTGGGCGTAGACATATAGAAGTGAATTGAATTGTGAAACTTACCTAACGTGTAATACAACATAGCCTACTACGAAATGCCCACCCTAAAATTTATTGCATAATATTATTTATGTTTTTGTATGTAAAGTGACAGATACTATGAAAAATTGCTCATGGAGATGAGGTGAAACAATTTTCTTCTTTATTTTTATCTCAGTCGCTAGTATTTTGTGCATATTATCTATAATTCCAATGCGTATGGTAATTTCACACACATTCATTGCGAATAACAATCAGTTTATTTACATATATACAAAGAAAACACTTAAATCAATCATATATTTTCCACTTTGTTCGGTGACGTTCTACTACTTTATGATTCTAGTTGGTCTACCAGAATGTTAACCATTCTTGAGTGGAAAATCTCCAAAATGGAATTTGTTAAATCAAACGAAACGTGCTCTCTATTAAGCATATATCTGCATATCTATATATCTCCTTGTGAGCCTCAGCAAATTTCTTGACTTTGAAAAAAAGCAATATATTTCGTTTTTGTAGTTTCTTAAAATTGACATTGTTTTAACAAATGTAAACAAAATGAAGTTCTACTGACATCTAAAATATGCTTTAGGTGATAGCTCTTAAATATTAAAAATCAACAAACTAATTGGCTTTATTATAAATGAAAGATACGTTATGCCATTACCGTTTCAATATGATTTCGCTCATATGGTATGTGCGCCGCAGCTGGCTCGAAAAAAGCGCAATCTGGATTTCCAATTTTTAACTACCTTGTACTAACATGGTGAATGAAGACTTGAAAGTAATTCACCATCTCCGGTTTATCTGCGTAAACTATAGATTTCATATATCAGTGGTAAAATTTACTCTTTCCCTTTCCTCTCGGCCTCACTCATCCACATTCTTTTCCGTAGGTTCTTCAAAATCTTAGAAGGGTGGTAGGCAGCCATGGGTCCATCAGCCATTGGTGCACCCTCCTAGTATCTTGAAGGATCAACCACAGCAGGTAGGACGGACGGTCCATGGAAGTACCTATCTGGTGGAAAGCGCGAGATCAGCATCCAACGTTTTAATGAACAAGAGCAGTTCACAAAGTCGTTAGCTCTTCTGTTTACCGAAAGGAAATTCCAACCTTGCACGGGAAATAAGGAAGAAACACGAATGTGTGTGTGTGAGAAAGTGAAGCAACGAAGGTCCAATGCACGGTGGCACACTTCAGCAAATTTGCGGAGCGTTAGACACAAAGACTAAAATTGGCCCGTTGCACTCATCTGAACAGATGTATGAATGTGTACATAGGTGAACCTACGGTTCGAGCTAATATCGGTGGGATAGCGTTAATCACTTCTTGGTTGACCATCAAAAAGTTAAAAGAAGATTTAAAAGCAAAACACAAAAAAAAAAACAAATAGTAAATACGCGAGGTTTTCTTATTCCCTATTAAAAAAAAAGAAGCAAAAAGAACGAAAGGCTTTGACAAAAGGATAGGATATACCAAAAGGGAAGAGGAAACCCGGACGAAGTCAAGATTGACGGGACAGACAGAAACATAGCAACTCTAGGGGAAAGTAAGGGTAAGTATCATTATTTACTCGAGATAATTTCACCTCTTGTTAGGATAAAGAAAAATTAGCAAAAAAGGTTTATAATCTATTTTTTTACAACGGAATATTTGCGATTTGTTTACCGCATACGGTTTTGCACTTCCACTTAAGGCAAAAATTGAACGGCGCCTAACACTTGTTAGATAACTTATTCTTTGAACCATTCAAAGTTATTTGGAAATATTTTTTACCCTGAAGGCACCCCAGCTGAGAAGCCACTTGGTTCAGCAGACGATTTGCTGCCATTGCAAATTTCCCCGAAGGTATTTTTTTCCTTCGAAACCCAAGTGACAGATCATCACACAGCTCTTAGCCACCACCGTGTGAGACTTTTTTTTGTTGTCATAAAAATTATGACGAAATTATATATTGTCGGTTATTTACTTTAGATCGGAGAAATTGTGTAACATTTTTGGCGTCCAACGTGGGGCCAAAACAAAATATAAAATAAATAAAAACTCGAAGGAAAATTTTTCCATTGTTTCGTGTTTTGCATAGTATTTCTCATAGTGTTATACTTTCTTACTGTGACCCTGTTGATTGAAAGATCAATCGCAAGTTCTTTTATCGGTTCTACTCCATCGCTTTTAACTGGGAGACACTCATTTTAGCATCGACGGGATTCCAAGTAAGTGATACTTTTTCATAGATTAGTGTTGCACGCAACGTTACAATACGTTGACATACATACATACAAACATACAATCATACAAACAAACATATTCACTTAACGGACAGACAGACAGTAGTTGCAGTGACTTTTCTTCCGGTTGTTTTGTTTAAGATCAAATACAATTTTAAAAAAAAAAGTGTGACCATACTGCTTTCTCTTTTTTCTAAATTTATTTTTATCATATATATAAGTTTTGATTTTATTAATTTTGATTATATATTAATTTTATTTAATATTAATATATTATTTTAATTTATATATAAATTTTATATATATTAATTTTATTTTTTTTTTACATTTTGATTCACTCTATATTTTGATTTCCATCATCTAAATTTATATAACATTTTAATTTTCATATGATTTTCAACTTAATTTTTTTTAGTTTCGGAATTATAACAGCAAGTGTGTAGTGAGAGAATTTTTTTTGCCTTTGTTTAGTAGCTTCCTCTGATTTAGGTCGAGTGTTAAATTAAGTGCTTTTTATTGATTGGGTATGTACGACTGCCTGTAATCCCGCCTGCCTGATGTGTGTTTGTTGTAGAGTGAGTGCAATCGAAAAAATGGAGATAAATCGGTTATAACAGGAGGAGCTGACCTATGAGATGGAGGCTTGCGGTCTGTCGGTTGGAACCGTGGACGCGATGAGGAAGTTCTTAGGGTCAGGAGCATCGGGGGCTTATGGGTTGTTTATTTATTATTGATTATTGCAAGCTTATTCTTAGAACTAACAACAGTACCTAAAGGAACTACCCATTTAACTTTGAATAAGATAGCATAGCGGTCAGATTGAAACTGGTTGAGATTAAAAATCTTCTTGAGAACCCAACAGTAGATCCGCAGTTTTCGGAGTATTTGAAGGTTCTCACGAAGATAGAATGGGCTATGCCAAGAATGGATAAAGCGAGTGCACAGGCAAAAGAGGATGTTTCTGGAAGGGGCAATATTAAGAACGAGTTGCTTCTGTGTTTAGGGTGCTTAACAGCGGAGGAGGACGAAAAAGATGACCAATAAGGAAAAGAAAACCAGGAGGTTAATTCATATTATTTCGACCTCCACCCACCAACCAACATCGATAGTTACCCCCTGTTACGGAATACCATGCAATCGAGCGCTTTACTGAACGAATTGAGAAGTTTATTTAAGGCAGCCGTGGATATTTTTACCAGGAAGGCACTTCTGTGGTTTAGGACGATTAGGGCGAATATGGGTAATTGGCAGGAGCTGGTCAGGGAACTTAAGTTAGAAATTCGTCCACCGAATTACGACAATCTTTTCTTAGACGAAATTAAACGACGGACGCAGGGAAAAAAAGAAGATATCTGCGTATACGCCGCAATGATGGAAAACAAGTTTCGCAGATTGTCTGATCCCCTACCCGAAAGATGAAAATTAGCGATCCTTCAACGAAATCTCGCGCCGTTCTACCAAACGCATCTTTTTTCTACCGCGCCCCCCAAGGGGATATGAATACCTTTTTACTGGCTTTTCTCCAGGCCGCGGGCGGGTGGTGTAGTAATTTTGAAACTCAGGTGTATTGGGTTTCGATATTTTTCCCAGAGGTGGTTGTCAAACTTGAGCCAGTGCATCCTCAACCAGTGGGTCAAAGTACGTTAGTTCGTTACATTTAGCCCAGCCAGTAACCACTCCAACATCAGTGTTATGCCTTCATGTCAGAGTTGACGCCGACGGGGTTTTCATATAACTATATTAATATGTACATACATACAAATTCTATGAAAACACTTTTTCAGAGAATTGCCTCTCACGGGATTCGAACCCGCCACCCTCTGCTTGAGGAGTCTATGCATATAACACTACACCACGGTCGATCCCAAGTCGATCAGTGACTTGGTGGCGTTTGGCAGAAGGCTGGAGACAATAAGGGCCAACGTCGAAAAGTTTGCCCCACTTCCAAGTTCCCCTGTGAACCTGATTTGGCTTACGCATCGGTGGAAGAACCAGCTCAGGTTGCGGTTGTTAGTAGGAACAACCCAGCCCCTTGTAGTAGTAGCATTCGTTGTGATAATTGTGGGAAAGGCGGTCATTTTGCTAATAGGTTTTCAGTTCCTAAGCATTGCTATGGTTGCTGAAGACAGGGAGTCAGCCGTAGGAACTGTAGCGATTGTTCGGGAAACACGAGACGGACTCCCGGGTCAGCAGGACAGAAGCCCCGTCGAAAGTAGGAGGTAGTTTGCCTGCTGGTGATGAGTCGGAATTTCGGGTAGGTTTTACCTTAAATACAAACGGGGAGGATAATAGGCCATACTTAGGAATAAATTTTTACGGAGTAAAATTGATAGTTTTATTAGATTCAAGAGCATAGCGCACAATAATATGTAGGTACGGTTGGGATATTTTAAAAAGCGTAGGCATAGTGTTAGGGAAAAACTAAGTTAGTTCAGTTAGGTTAGCAGATGGGGAAAGTATAGAAGTTTTAGGGGTCGTATCTCTATTAATTGTAGCGAAAGAGAAATCAGTGCTTGTAGAATGTCTTGTCATCCCTACACTGCCACGTGTTTTGATATTGGGTGCAGAGTTTTGGGCACCTTCAGGAATAGTCCAGAATTTAAGATCTTACATGTGGAGCCTTTCGAGCCAAGAGTTTGTGGCCTCAATATGTGCTCTTCGGCAAAAGTCAGAGCTGTACCAGACCGAATTAGGGAGATTGGAAGCAGTGTTAGACAAGATGTCGAAGCAATGGCGAAGGGTTTAGGATGAACGCACTTGGTAGAGCATATGATTAGGACGTCCGCAATGCAGGTATACATAGATAAGGAATTTAAGAATATGCTGGAAGCAGAATTTGTTGAGAAATCAAATAGTCTCTGGGCATCTCCAATAGTCCTTATAAAAAAGAAAGACGGTTCATTTCGGTTCTCCGTAGACTATAGGACATTGAATAGGGTAACAGATAGGGATACTTATCCACTGCGATACATATCGACAACGTTAGACAAATTCAGAGAGCCAAATACTTGTCCTCCTTGAATATCAAGTCTGGCATCTACTGGCACATGCGGGTTGAAGAGGGTTCTCTCCAATTCAAGCGAATGCCATTCGACTTACACAACGCGCCTGCGACGTGGCAAAGACTTATCTACAGCGTTCTCGGTGCCGATCTCGAGCCATACGTCTTTGTGATGATATCATCATCGTCACAAATTTTTTTGCTAAACATCTTGAAATATTGGAAGAGGTTTTAAGCTGCTGTGTGGAGCAGGGTCGACAGTTGGACGGGAAAAATGCAATTTTTTTAGGCAGTCCTTGAAATTCTAGGGGTATGTTGTCGATAGGAACGGATTACATGTAGATCCGGAAAAGATGGAAAGCATGGTTAAGATTTCTGCACCGAAAAACGTGAGGGAAGTTAGGAGTTTCATAGGGACAGTGTCGTGATACAGACGGTTTGTACAAGTTTTCGAGATTAGTTAGGTTTTTAACAGATCTGTTAAAGAAGAGTAGGAAGTTTTCTTGGACAAAAGATTGTGAAGAAAGTTTTAGGAAAACGAAAGAGTGTGTGGTAACGGCCTCCGTATTGACGTGTCCGGGTTTCGAGCGACCTTTTCTGGTGCAGACGGATCCTTCGGACTACGGAATGGGAGCCGTGCTTTTGCAAAACTTTGAAGCAGAAGAGAAGGTTGTGTGCTACTTGAGCAGGTCGCTAAACAGATGGGAGAGGAATTATTCGACAACAGAAAAGGTGTGTTTAGCTGTGCTATGGACGGTTGAAAAGTTACGACCGTACATCGAAGCCGTTCGATTCACGGTCGTACATGATCACTACTCTTTGGTATGACTAAACAATCTGAAGCTTACACTAGCTCGTTGGGCAATCCAGCTACAACAATTCGACTTTGACATCATCCACCGAAAGGGTAAAGAACATGTGGTACCCGACATGTTATCGCGTGGTGTCCTGGCAGTGGCCGAGATCTCAGAAGCAGAATCGGACCCTTGGGTGGTAAAAATGATGGCTAAAGTTGAAGAAAATTAGCTAGTCTTCCCAGCGTGGAGAGTGGCGAATGGTCAATTCTTTAAGTTTGTGAAGTCAAACCACGTAGTAGTACGCAAAGATAGTCAGGAATAGAAGTAAATAGTAAGGAAATCAGCTAAATTAGGGATTTTGAAAGAGTGTCATGATGGTCAGCTATCAGGACACAAGAGGGATAGGAAAACGTACGGGAATTGGGTATTGGGAAAGTACGATTGGCCGAAAATGAGATGGGATGTTACGAGGTATGTAAAAAACTGTACGAATAGTAAATACGCGAGGCTTTCTCATTGCCTAATAAAATAATAAGAAAAAAAGGAAAAGTACGAGGACTTTGACAAAAGGATAAGATATACAAAAAGTGAAGAAGAAACCCAGACAAAGTCAGGATTGATGGACCAGGAAGAAGCATAGCAACTCTAGGAGAAAGTAAAGGTAAGTATCATTATTTACTCGATATAATTTCACCTCGCGTTACCCCGAGCGAATACTTTTTATAAAAAAAGCTGTAAAAGGATAAACAGTTTTCGCGACCGTTGTAATTCGGTATCGGGTTCCAAACTAGCGGTCCAATCTTTGTGGTAACATTCAGTACCATCGTATAAAATACAGTTTGTGGCTGCCACCTACCGGCTTTTACGATCTATTGTTTTACCAACCCTCCGCAAATGAAGCGTTCTTTTATAAAGTAGCAAAAAGGTTTATAGTATACATATTTTTTTTCAACGGAAGTGAAAAAGTGCATGGCGCCTAACATTTGTTAGATCACTTATTCTTTTTACCATTAAAGGTTAATTGGAAATATCTTTTTCCCTGAAGCCACCCCAGTTGAGCAGCCACTTGGGTCAGCAGACGATTTGCTGCCATTGCAAATTTCTCCCAAGGCATTTTTTTCCTTTGAAACCTAAGTGACATATCGGTACACAGATATTAGCCACCAACCATGTGGTTCGGTTTTTTGTTGTCATAATTTGTATTCGGTTTTCGGGGAAATTGTGTAACAACATGATCACAAATATTCTGCTCCTTGGTATGAAATCCTTTATTTTATAACATGCGAAGGAAAGCCGCAAAAACTTTGAATACGCTCGGCATGATTGCAGTATCGCACGTTTGAAGTTTCTTTCCTACAAAAAAATTTATAAAAGTTATTGCAGTATCCGTAAGGCATACATATTTTTGGTTGCTCGTAAAAACCACAAAAGTAGCTCCCAAATTTAGGTAAAAGGCTCTTTGAACGAATCAAATCTTCATTTCTAGCTAGCACAATGCTTTTCGAGATTTTCATTCATTCGCCGGCACTCAAATGGTTAGAAACCAAACCACTTTCGCACTCAAATTCCTCTGATCTATGGTTTAGAAAGTGCGAGGAGAAATTAATATGCATACATACAATTTCACAAAAGGGAATGTCAAGTCTTTGAATAAAGAAAAGCATTGCTCGTCGTTTACTGTAAATACATATACGCATTTGTGAAACTGAGAAAAACAAATTGTATACCCGCATAAAAGTGGTATCGCTATGAGCACACAAGGCTGGATCCTATCATTTTTACTTTCATTGCATGATTACGAGACTATAACCCTTGAGTCACCTATATTAACTTGTATTTACACTGCTGTCATGTTCTTCAAGAGGGGCTTGCTTAATTTATTTTAAAAGAGCTCCGCCCAAATTGTCTTGAGGTTTGATGGATAAATAGGGCTTTATATCTTTTATTCAATTTGTCTTGTCTAAAAGGCTAAATATTCAAGCCAGACAAATTTTTTTCCTAAATGTGTTCAGGGTATAAATGAATTTTTCATTTTGGTTGAAATATAAGTGATGCAATTAGTTATGAAATAAACCTTTAAATGTCCTTCACAAAATCGTTTGCTTGAGTGGGTGCATTGGGCTAAACATTTTTCGCTTATTCGGCCGATATTCTTTTACGTCGAAGTTTAGCTCGTTGCTACATAGTTATCAGCTCAAAAAAAGAGTGTAAAGGTCAAATCGCACGAGTGGTGCGGCCAATTGACAGTGACATTTCTGACAACAAAATAATTAAAGAACTTCCCCTTCAGTAATTTGTGGCAAGTGCTCTAAGGCAAGTGGCACCATCCTATTAAGACCACATACGATATCATCCAAATATACACTTCCAATTTATCATAAAAAAATTGGATAACATGGAGGGATAGCAGCCTCCACTGGTTTAAGCTCGAAGAAGTACGAGATAATGACACCTATGGTGTCAAGTATTTCTCATTCACAAAATAAATGATGGGCTCCATTCTGTATCAGACACTCTTTCTAATCTTCACTAAGGACCTCTTGCCTGCTACTTCTAATTCAATATATTGCTCTGCTGACGAGAGTACTCTTTCCTATTCGTTCCCGGATTAACGGTAGTTTATGCTAAGCTCATTAAATTATGATACAAACTGCATTACTTAGTGGACAATCACCCTCAGATTAGAATTTCTACAACAAAATGCTGTCTGCTATCATTAAAGAGTGATTTAAATACCCAGCCATTTTACATGAATTGCATTTGCGTCGTCGAAGCCGAACAATTTTCCACACAAGATATTCGTGTCAACGACAATTTAAGTTGGAATGACCACATATTTAATGTACTCAAAAACGCTGCGAAATATATGATCCTGATATCACTCAGTCAATTACACCCTCGAGCACCGGCGTAATGTCTCTTTTATCACCTTGTACTATCGATTTTTTCATCTCAACCCCTCCATCGAAATTGGCAGTAGCATTCCGCCCCTTCAAACCTTCAACCGTAATATCCGTCTCGCTATGAATGCTAATTAGTATACGTTCAAGCCTATTTTTAGATGAACTCTGAAAGATCGTAAGGTTACGCATTAAGTGGAGTGCGGGCCAAGTATAAAAAAAAACAATGGAACCCTTCCGGCTGTTTACTTGGTCAAATCCTACAATTTTGCTTAAGCCGAAAAACCAAAAAGATGCCTTCCCACTGAAGATGATTTTTGGTGATATTCCTTAGTTTTAAATATTTTTTAAAAGGACGAGTAGCCATAGCTTTGCATAAATTATTTTTTTTTTTTTTACTATGAGCTAAATTTTTCGATTATCGGTACTACTATAACGGTCGAAAACTGAAACTAACGGATATAATGTAAGCATAGATAGTTTTATTTTTATGATTTGTGTGATTAAATGGCAGACAATTGTGAACAGGAATACGACATTTGTTAAAAGATGATGAGTTCAATGAAATCCTATTTTCCAATAAGACGATTGAAAACCTCTGTTAGAGTCTGTTTCATCTAAAGTACTTTCTTGAACCTTTGATATTGAAGCAGATATTTTTTCCATGATTGTCATTATACACGATTGGCGTCAATCACTTAAATGTATTTTTGAAATTGCATATGTGCGTGTCAAACACGTTTGAAGAAAATCAAAGGATGCTTGGTTTTGCATAATGAGCGTTATGCTGATTTATGTGTTACTTCATTGTGTTTTGTATCGCGAACTAGGAAGCACATGGGAAAAATGAGGGATGATGAAGACTTTTGTGTGTGAATTTTTGCTTTTTTTAACAACTTACTTACTTACTTAGGCGGCTCTAGAGTTCGGGGTGAACCGATTCTTCAGCTAACCGGTTAGCCTAGTCCTTAGTAACTGCCTTTAGTTGCAGTCCTAG
Source organism: Volucella inanis (assembly GCA_907269105.1). Taxonomy (NCBI): domain Eukaryota; kingdom Metazoa; phylum Arthropoda; class Insecta; order Diptera; family Syrphidae; genus Volucella; species Volucella inanis. The sequence continues at coordinate 112,293,145 of OU026153.1, read as the reverse complement.
TCGGTTGAGGTCCCCTTCGACTTGCTCGCGCCACTTAAGGCGAGGTTTCCTCCACCGCGTTGTCCCTCCGGGTTAGACTCGACGACTCTACGGGCCATATCATTTGTTCCCATCCACAAATTCGTCGTTGAATCTCACTCTCCAAAGCCCGTCAACGCAGACGGAACCAAAAATTCTATGAAGAATTTTTTATACGAAACGACCGTGTATATCTTCATCCGCTTTAGATAGAGTCTAAGCTTCAGCACCATAAAACAAGACTGGAATGATCAAGGTCTTATACACAATCTCCTTAGTTGTTCGTGATAGGGCCCTACTACTCAATTCCCCTCTTAGCCTAAAAAAACAGCGGTTGGTAAGAGTTATTCTTCGTTAAATTTCTTCTGAGCTGTTGTAAGAATTTATAGCAGAGCTGAGGTAGATAAAGTACCTCACTGCCTCAAAGTTATAGCTGTCGCTCGTGACGTTTTGTCCGATTTTTGTTGACAGCATATTCTTGGTTTTTTCCTCGTTGACCGCTAAACCCATTTTAGCCGCTTCCGTTTCAATACTAGCAATGTTTCAATGTTCATCATCATCGGCGTATGCAAGTAACTGAACGGACTTTTTAAGATCGTGCCTGGTGTGTTGGCCTTTGAGTTTCGGAAAATTCTTTCAAGTATGATGTTGAAAAAGTCTAACGACAGCGCGTCATCTTGTCTAAGTCCTCTTTTGACATCAAAGGTTTCGGTTAGGTCATTACCGACCTTGATGCAGCAACGAGTTTTCCCCATTGTCATCCTACACAGTCGAACGAGTTTTGCAGGGATGCCAAAGCTAGAAATGGCTCTATATAGCTCGTCTCTGGGTAACAATTTGGACCTCTTTAGTTTTTTCCAGGGTCTGCCTTAGTGTGAACATTTGAACGACGGTGAACTTTCCTGGCCTAAAACCCCACTGATAGGGGCCAATCACACGATATGGTAGACTGATACCTCTGTAGTTGGCGCAGTTGAAGGGATCTCCTTTCTTGTGGACCGGGCAAACGATGCAGAGATTCCATTCATCAGGCATGTATTCATCTGACCAAATTTTGGAAATGAGTTTTTGCATGCTCTCTAATAAGTCATCTCCAGCTGTTCTTAAAATTTCGGCAGGTAGACAGGCCCCGCAGCTTGTTGCTAGCTTAGCTTGGATATTGCAATCCGTACTTCGCTTTGGTCAGGTGGACGGAAGTTTTGTCTATCATCGTCTATATTGAGTGGAACGTTCTGCCTAACAGCGGGATTCTGGTCTTCGACATTATTATAGAGTCTACAGAAGTAATTTTTCCACATTCTCAACACCGACTGTGGTTCTATTACAAGGTTTCCCCCATTATCTCTACAGGTTTCTGTACGGGATTATATGCCCTGGCACGTTCTTTTTACCCTTTGGTAAAACTTCCGTACATTGTTCCTGAAGTAGCGTCTCTTAATTATTTCGATCATACGTTTCTCGTGCTCTTTCTTTTTCTTTCTGAAGATCCGTTGTTCCTCCTGTCTTTTTTGCTCGTAGAGCTCGCGAGCAGTTCTAGTCCCCTTTCGCAACGCCGCTTTATACGCTTCTTGTTTTGTTGCGTTTGCTAGTCGACATTGTTCATTAAACCAGGGGTTTCATGGTGGTGGTCGAGTGAAATCCAGCACATCAGCCGCGGCCTTGATAACGGCTTTCTTGAAGAGTTGCCACTGGTCTGCTGTACTAGCTGTTGCTGCGATAGGACTGATCGAGAGACATCGTCACTTGCGATTTCAGTTCGACGTCATATTTTCTCACAGTATTTCTCTATTGGTGTGTGTTGGATAATCACATTCTTACCTTGGCTGTTACAAGATAGTGATCTGAGTCAATATTGGTTCTTCGGAAGGTTTGCACTTCCAAAATAGTGGAGCCGTGCATTGCGTCAATCGCAATGTGATCGATTTTGTTGACAGTTTGGTGATCCGGAGACAGCCATGTCCACTTAAGGATGGAAACCTGGTGATTGCTATAACTATACTTCGCCCCGCAGCAAAGTCAATTCGCCTAAGTCCGTTGCCAGACATGTTGTCATATAGGCTGTGTATGTCAATTGTCCTACCAAAGATGTTCTCCCTGCCTATTCTAGCGTGTAAGTTGCCTAGACCGATTTTAGCGTCGTGCTTGGGGCATTGCTCGTAGGTCTTTTTGAGGAGATCATAGAAACTGTTTTTGGTAGCTTCGTCCTTTTCTTCAGTGGGGGCATGTGAATGCGGATTGTCATAAGCCATTCACTAACGTGCTGACAGTTCAAGACCTTTTGCCGCGTATGACAAATTCACATATATAAATATGACAGTTTTTCATCCGTTTTTTGCGCGGCTTATTCCATCGCACTTCCTGGATGGCGGTTATGTTTCCCTTCTGGCAGTTTAGGGTATCTGCTAGTTGTTTGGTTGCACGTGGTCTCTTCAGTGTGCGAACATTCCACGAGCATATCCGAAGGTCATTGTCCTTATTTCGTTTTCCAGGGTCGTCAACAGCAAATCCGAGTTTTTCCGAGGCTTGTTGCTGTTTTATAACCCGTATTTTTTTCTGTGGTAGGGAAGTTACCCCGACGCACAACCTTCTACTTGGAGGACCAGTTCCATATCATACCCCTAGGAGCAGGGGCTCCAGTAACCCACTTCGGGATGTGAGCTCTGCCGTTGGCCCATTAAAGGTTCATCCGCCACCAAATCATTTCCAATACCCTGGTGTAGTATTGGAGATACCTATAGACCTGCGATCCGAATACGTCGAAGCAGCTCTTATAGGGATGACACTATTTAATTCAGCCTGACTGGAACTGTAGGCGTCACCGTTGATTCCATCTTGGGAGTTCGCACGCTGCCGCCTGGAAACAAGAGGAAGTGCTTTAGTGATGACACCAACGACCATCCAAAGGGGTGGGGTACCCAGTCTCCAGTCGAGGTACTAGGCACCCGGCTATCACCAACGTGGAGGTGAGAGTAGGAGTTGATAGTGACAGGCTAGTGTGAGGACGCCAGTGTCCTCATATAATCGCTTTACTAACTTTTTTAACAACTCCATTCTTTTCTTTTTCCTATTTTCCTCTTTATGCAAAGTGCAAGAGCAATGCGTGAAAAACATCCGTATATCATGAAAACTCACAAGAACTAAAAATTTGATGAAAATGGATTCAACATATATGAGGTAGCATCAACAAACACGTATGCTATGCATGACGCTAGGCGACTGACCTTGTAAAGGCCGCTTAAGTCTACAAACTGATTTTTCGAATTTCTATATTTTATATACAAAACATGTCAAATGTCATCTAAACGTGGGTACCCAGTCTCCAGTCGAGGTACTTGGCACCCGGCTATCACCAACGTGGAGGTGAGAGTAGGAGTTGTTAGTGAGAGGCTAGTGTGAGGACGCCATTTGACATTCTTTTCTTTTTCCTATTTTCCTCTTTATGCAAAGTGCAAGAGTAATGAGTTAAATACATCCGAACACCATGAAAACTCACAAGAACTAAAAATTTGATGGAAATGGATTCAACATATATGAGGTAGCATCAACAAACACGTATGCTATGCATGATGCCAGGTGACCGACCTTGTAAAGGCCGCTTAAGTCTACAAACTGATTTTTCGAATTTCTATATTTTATATACAAAACATGTCAAATGTCATCCAAACGATGAAAACTTTTGCTCAGCAGTCGAAACATGATATATTATTTCTGCACAACCACCTCAACTCGTAGGCATATCTTCAGGGAAGATACCATCAAACATAAAGCTAGTGGATCCAAATCTTAATCAACAAAGCAAAATCGATCTTTTGCTAGGCGCAGAGCTCTATCATGAACTGCTCGAGGTAGTATAATTCAGGCTGACGAACGAACTAGTATCTGGCAAGGTCGAATGAATTTCGCCCTCTAGCCTAACAGCTATCATGCTGTGTTGGATAAATGCAGACGCCGGTAACTACCACAACTTAAAAGCGAACCGGATAAGAGCCGTCAAAGGTTTGACTTCGCCTTACTTATGGTGAAACGTAGACTCACAACAAAATGCTCCGGATGTCGAGTTAAGAGGCATGTCTGTTAAGACTTAAGTTAAAACTTGTTCTATGCCGTCTTATGAATCACTCTACTTATACGAACCAAAGTCTTTCTGTCATGGCGAATCGAAAGCTACAGGCTCAAGATTATAAGAAATCGATCTCACCACAACTATCAATGCTCCACTTATTTTGAAGCGAAATTTGAAAACAGCATATATGACTTAGGGAGAACTAGAAACTCTTATGGTTGATATATAGGGTGATTCATCGTGAGCGTTGATTTTCAATAGGCTTTCTTTGACAGATTACGCGTGACTCCTATCAAACTGCTTTGTCATTTTTGTTCAGTATCGTTTGGCAAGTCATCATGGAAAGACTCACATCACAATAGTGTTTCCAAATTGTTCAGCTGTATTACGAAAATCAGCGTTTGGGAGAAATGGTTACGGTGCGCATAATCGACGTACTGAAACCACTATTGCCAATACCATTCGCGATTATAGCAGCTGTAGCTAAGCATGTACGCGAAGACTGTAACGAATTGATTCGCCGTCGTTCTCAGTTGCTTGGTTTGGCGAATTTTACGTGAGGATCTCGGCCTGAAAGCGTTGCTGTCGTTCGTTGACTTGTGCAAGAATTGAAGTCAGGCGACTAGAATTTGCGACATATTTTCAGTGAATGGGCTCTGGAAAAATTTAATGTAAGTCCGGCGTTTTATCGTGAAATTTTGCACAGTGACTCAGTGGAACAGAATACCTAAGTAGGTCACTATTCATGCAAATTGTAGAGCTATATAATTCTGTCTACATAACATTAAAATGTGCAGTTGTGATTGGTTTATTCGAAAAGGGCAGTAGAAAAGTCTTAAAAACTACAGACCCATCTCATTGTTGCCTTCAATATCCAAAGTTTTTGAGAACGCCGTTAAGTACCGAATTATTTCAATGGAAATATTTTTTTTATTTTTAATCAATTTTGTTTTCGAGCTGGGCTTTGTACTGAGGATGCTCGATTATATTTTTGCTCTGGCCTTTTTGTTGGTATAAGAAAAGCTTTCGATTTAGTTAACCATATTATTTTTTAAGTTAAAAGTAGGATTTCGTGGACCTATTTTCGATTGGCTTGAAACTTAGCTAAGTTGCTTTTTATAATAAACTCACGCTCAAGGGACTTGAGTACCCTTAAAATGTTTGAACACAGCGCGAGCGAAAAGCGATAGATTTCAGATAGTTAATATTGCTAATAATTAAAGTAGTTCTAAAATAATCAGTATAGCTGTCCGCAAGTCTCAGTAAACGGTACAATTTTGTTCCTTAATAAACATTTTATTCATTTTGCTTTTTATTTGTAAGATCATAGCATTTGCCGATGAATTGGAAATTGTATCGCTACTTTAACACACTGAACTTAATGGCCAACATCAGTCATGACATCCACAAATTATGACTATGGTTTGCGAAACACACGCTTATTATTAGCAATAAAATTAATGTAATGATTTTTTGGCTTAAGTATCCCGATATCTTCGGATATATGTAGATGTATTTTTTCATATATCTGATTGCTTTAGATACAGTTAGGTGTTAAGTGTAGCAAAACATGCTTTAGGACTGAAGTTGTGGATGACTATAAATATTTGGGCATTACTGTTGATCGCAAGTTGAGCTGGTCCAAGCATATATTAAATCTAAAAGAGCATTTCCACTCGTCGATATTATTACCGACTACAGAAACGTTGCTCTGTTAACACTCTAAAAATGGTTAATTATGGTATATTTCACTCAAAACTTCAGTAAAGAAATACTGGGGTAGTGGCTATCGAAATAAAATTCAACAGATATCGATCCTGCAAAAATATGCCATCAAAAAAATAAGCAACACTTGGTGTGGTGGTAACTTACAGTGCCCAAACTCAGACAACTTCAGTTTGTTTAACAGACTCCCTCCCACATGAAGTTTAAGGAATTTGCAAAATTGGCTTCCGTTCAGAGCAGAACAGAGTTCTTTTCTTTATAATCCCACGCGCACCAAGGGGAAATGAATACCATTTTACTGGCTTTTCTCCTGGGCGCGGGCGGGTTGTGTAGTAGTTTGAAACTCAGGTGTATTAGGTTTCGATATTTTTCACAGAGGTGGTTGTCAAACTGGAGCCAGTGCATCCTCAACCAGTGGGTCTTAGTACGTGCTAGTTATTAGTTCGTAACATTTAGCCTAGCCAGCAGCTACTCCAACATCAGTGCTATGCCTTCATGTTAGAGTTGACTCTGCTTGAGGAGTCTATGCATATACCCCTACACCACGGCCACCCCATCGAGTGTAATATAATCATTTTTTAATTGTTTACTTTAATACGGCAACTCTGGAAATGAACTTTTATTAACTACATTGTAATTCAATCACAGTTTTTAGTAATCCATCAGTTGCATAATAGCTTTCTTCATGTTTTGTTTGCAATTGTTCCAATAAAAATTAAATTGTCTAAAAAGTGGTTTAACAAGAATCGCGTTTACCGGTTATTCCCCAATTTAGTAGAGACTACACTAAATAGCCTGATTTCTATTTAATCTTCCAGACTGCCTTTGATAATTCAAATAATCAGAATTGAGAAGTTTCAACACCTTCGGTCGAGCTTAAGGGCCTCAGCGGTGGACACTACCCGTTCACTAAAAATTAACGATGAAAGTAACAAAATAGCAATACAATTATTAAAAAAAAATTTAATAATAAACTTTTGAATTTTCATTCTATACTATATCTTATTATGAAATATAATAAAATTTCTGCTTATACACCTTATTGGTCACAAACTTGATATAACATCGAAAACCAAATGGAAGGAGAAAGAAAAACAACTACCAAGAGAGAGAAGTGAGAAAACAATCATTTCAAAATATCAACAATAGTCGAAAGGTATTTGTGGCATCAAATAATAATGCCAATAGTTGTACATTTTGTGAACTTACTATTCAAAATTGCCAACAATTGCCTTGTCTCTTTCGAGTAGACAAAAAGAGGCAAAAAGGTTTCATTTATGCCATAATTACTTAAAAAGGGGGGATATGGTGGAAGATTGTAAGTCAAGATGTTGCTGTTATTGTCAAATAAAGCACCACACTTTGCTTAATTTGAATCCTACAAGACTCACGCTGTGACTACAATCGATTTGGTTAAATTTATGTGCAGACTTCAAAATAATTGATAAGTACAGCTTCAAAAGATTTGCGAGGGCTACAAATAAGCGTTCCAGAACGGAGATATATGCATTTTGCGACGCTAGGCTTAATGCTTATAATGTATGTATATATATTTGATTTTGGAATTCATTTCCGCTCAGACTCTACTGCTGTATAATCTTGGTTGAAGTAAGAGATGTCCAACTACAATGTATTCGTGGCGAATAGAGTGACTAAAATACAAGGTTTAATCGATTGCAGGACTAGGCACTACAATTTCTCATTTTTGAATCCGGCTGACATTCTATCGAAAGAAGCTACACCCAAACAGCTTAGAAGTGCATCCTTATGGAGCTATGACCCAACATTTCTTAAAAAAGAACAATCTCTCTGTCTAATTATCCGGGTTTTACTTCAGACCTACGCGAGAAGCGGAAAAGGATTATACTTTTGACGGCCCAGGTAGCAGATTTATCTATCGGTTGCAAATTATTAAACTCGTTTGAAATAACGCAAAGAATTTACGAATACGTCTACTGATTTTGTGCAAGAAGGAAGAAATACGACGGAGCTCATTTGTCATCTGGTTCTACTACACTCGATGAAATTTAACGGGGAACATTTGTTTTAATTAGCATGATTCAAAAAACAAATTTATATATATATAGCACGCTAGGTGCAAGCATCAAAATAAAATCTTCGAGTAGCCTTATTCCTTAATCTGCTTTTTGATATTAATAGTTTGCTGCAAGTTGGGGGTCGGCTACAATCAGCATTGGACTACGAATCGAAGCATCCCATCATTCTCCCCAAGCATCAAGCGCTAACAGATTCAATCATCTTTCAATTTGATCAAAAGAAGCACTAAATTAATGTGCAACATCCAGAAGTAAAATTTTTACCCTCTGTCAATTACGTAGAACCAGGATTAACCAGAATTAGCTACATAATTTGCTGATTATGCACCAAAATATACGGAGTATGCGTAAAAATTTTGACAACTTTTTTGTGTACTTAAATTCTTTTGGGAATAACCCTGATTATATATTTTTGTCGGAAATATGGATATATGAAAAAGAAAGGTCTTTTTTAATATTGTTGTAAAAATAAATATGCAGCCGGTTGCATTGGCATTTTTAAAAAAGACGCGAAAAACGTTGTCACATAGCGTTGGTTAGTTGTGATGTCTTAAAAATCAAAGTAAATGATAAGAAACTAAAGTTTTTTGGATATATAGATTCAATGAGCCACTTATTTCATTAAACGAGTTTTATGAGAAACTACAAAATCTCTTAGCAAATGAGTCATGTAATGATCTCATCTTATTGATCATAAATAATAGACATTTCTAAACATATGTTCAATTTGAAACTATTTGTTTTTGCTATCTTCGTATTGGTAAGAGTTATGCATTAACAAACCAACATGGATTTCTGAGTCTTCTGGTACTTGCATGGTGCGCCTATTTCAATTCCAAAGATTCCTGCTCAGTAGCTCTTTTTTAGATATGGAGTTTACCGATCACTGCATGTCATGTTCAACCCTACAAGATATTTTAGATGCAAGTTCAGTAAACTTGTCCTCCGGTTCTTCTCTCACAAAAACTGATTTTGTTGCATTAATTGTGCCTCATTTTGGCGTTCAAAATAAAACACAATTATATATTATACAATTCGAATCAAACGAGATCTTATTTATTAGATAGTTAATATTAGAGCGAGAACTTACAGAAAGACAGCTAACTTACCATTAATCACTCTATTCCACCTTCTCCTTCAATATCAGATTCTATTCCTTTTTCTTCAAAGAATCACGAGAGACTTCTATAAGTCATATTATAAGCAACTATTTACAAACAATTTACGTCACCCCCATCCAGGGTAATGCGTAATCTAAGTTGTCCTGTCAAATAATTACATCAGCTGTCATTAGAAAATGGTTTAATTCTGTCGATTGACACTGATATTATTTTGTTAGGTTTTCTAATTACGATTTGTTTTCTTAGTTTTTTACTACTACTACTTCATATGGAGTAAGGAGAATCCAAACTTTTTTTTACTTTGTCGTTCCTGATCAAAACGTGGCTGCGTGTGTGAAGAGCATTTGGAATGTGGGTGTTTCCTTTTGTTTTTCTTGTCTGAAGTGATGTGCTCGGTATTCTACTAAGAAAAATCTTTAAGTTGACTCATAAAATTCGCTTCCGTGAAGTCACTAGCTGGTGTCAATAAGAAATCGAAGGGAACCTTTACATATTCTCCGTACAGGAGTTCGGACGGTGTATGCTTTACATCTTATTTGATGGATGTTTATAGCCCTAACAAGATCAAAGGCAATTGTTCGGTCCAGTTAACTTTATTTCCTGATGCACGTATAAATGTCTTAAGTTGACGATGCAACTTTTCGACCATACCGTTGGCCTGTGGGTGGTAACCAGTCGTGCGGATACGGGTCGTCCCCAAGTATTTCAATAGTTCTCTAAGTAACTTGGACTCAAATTGAGATCCTTGATCTGTTGTGATAGTTTGGGGTACACTAAATCTTGAAACATGTTCCCATTCATACTTTTTTCCTATCGACTCGGCTTGTATGTAATGAATGGGGTAGGCTTCGGGCCACCTTGAAAATCTATCCACTATTTTCAAAATGTATCTGCAGTCATTCGAGGGAGAAAGCGGTCCGACAGTGTTCATTTGATCAGGCTGTAGTTTCGTATGTTTCTGAGTTTTTTCTATCTGACATGATGGAAGAATTTATGTCTTTATAGGCAGGTAACGTAATGAACTCTAGTTTCACGTTTGAGTAAGCGGAAGGTTTCGAACAAGTGTTGTAAGTTCTTCGTCATTTTTTGCGTTTTGGCCAAATCTTCGATTCCTGAATATGTAAGATGCAGTGCGTCTGCGTTCGATTGCGATAAGGTGTCTGCTAACACCTAAAGATCTCTGTATGTGTCGTATATCAGTGGTGAATTGTGATATAAAGTCGAGATGTCTCCAAGAACGGTTAGCTTTCGTAAAAACATTTCCGGTAGTGAGTGGTTTTTTGTCGGTGTGTCAGAAGAGTTGCTTTGACAAGTTCTTGCTTAGCCTTTACAAACGCTTCTTGGCTTTCTGTGGGCCAAGTGAAATCTTTTCGATTGACATTGGTGCAAAATCTTAGCTAGATTAGGTATGAAGTGAAGGTAGTAGTTCACCATTCCTACGAATCTTTGAGCACTTTTAATGATTGTGGCTCTGAAAATTTTTCGATTACCTCGACTTTGGTGTGACGGTTGTATTCCATCTTTTAATATATCGAATCCTAAAAACTGTAGCTTTGGGACTCCAAATACGCATTTCGACCTTTTAATTCGCCTTGGCGATGTTATATTTCTTTGTGTTTAAGCGTCTAGCATACGTATACGGTAAAGATCCTTTTGTAGGGATATGATGCACGACAGAGTGTTTGACAAGTAGGTTAAAATCTTGGGGTTCCGTTAGATCAAAAAAATCCTTGAAAAGAGCTTGGTATTTGTTTTCTACCGCGAAGAAACCTGGGGTTGTAACGTTTAGTTGACACGATATGCCACGGACTTTTGAGTTAGTGAGGAGATCGATTAGTTGCGTATTTTTTTATCGATAACTAATCCTGTTTTTCACAGAAAGTCTGCGCCAATGATTGGCTTTTTGTGTGGTTGAAAAGTCGTCGAAACTCTAAACTCATGCGGAGATATTTCGTGCCGAAAACTTTAATGGTAGAGCCATTTGCTGCAGAAAGGAGTTGATCTGGTTTCAAACTTTGTGACCTGTATTGTGATGCAGGAAGTCCTGAAACTGGTTTTGGAAATAGTGAACTTTGAGTGCTACTACCGTTTGCCGTCGCGACGACAGTAGAAACTAGTTTTTTTTTTAAACTGTAGGGTTGTTTGCACCATGGTGTTCATGGCACCAACACATTAAGCCATCTCGCCTGTTTATATGAGCACTATTTTGACTAGGTGTTTGGGAACTATTGAAATGACCTTGCCTTTGGAAACTGTTTTGTCTTGAGAAAAGCGTTTGTTCCTATTATTGTTGTATGAACGCGAAGTGAACCTATTACGAGAAGCTGACGTTTAAATTTGAGAACATTGATTTAATCTCATTAATTTCGGTTTGGAGATTTCGATTAATGCAGGTAAGTTCGTTGATTGTTTCCTCTGCTTGAGATGTGATCGAAATTGCTGAAGTACTCTGTTGTTGACATACTTCAAATATTTCATCTGCCACGTAAATGAGTTTATCGATTTGGGTTTTCGGACCTGATTTAACTACGAATTGAATGTGGGAAGGTGACGTCTCCAAAATTATATAATTAAGTTTTCTGAAACGATTACAGATTGCCCCGCTATGGTAACATGATGACAATAGAACTCAGATGGTTTCATATCGCCCATCTCCTCACCCGCCATTAGGACTTCGATACGTTTCCCTTCACTCAAAGAATGTCTGTCTATTAGGGCCTTTTTCAGATTATTGTAGGAGGTCAGCAATTCTTGTATGAGAATGTCATACACGCTTGCAGTCACGTTTTGGGGTAACGCCTGAACAACATAGTGAAATTTTGACTGTTTAGTTACTATATTCCCAATTAAAAATTGAAACTCGACTCGAAAGAACCATACAGCTGGCATTGTTTCCACAAATCTGTTAGTTTGATAGCCACAGCTTCGATTACACTGTTTGTTTGATCACTTGGATTGAGCTGTTGTAGTTTAGAAGAACCACTTTGGGGCGGTTTTTATTCGTCACCCTCGGCCATCTTGGACAAAAATAATTTCAGTTTAATATTTACGAAAGGAAGAGAACTGATTTACAAAACCAGAATTTCGGAGAAAATTTTTTTGAAAAAACTTATAATAAAGGATATAAAGCAAATTAATAGGATGAAATCCATATGAAAAGTTGAAATATAAAAAGCTCTCCTATTTATTAAACGAAAGTATGTAGTAACTGAAATTCTCTTTCAAAAATATGCACAACGGTCTGTTGAATCCATTGAAAAGCTACGGCCTTTTAAAAAGTTTTACATCAAAATCAGAGGTTCCTCATTTTTACGGCCTATAACTTGAAGGGGGGTGAAAATAACCCCCCCCCCCCTACAATGCAATTTTTTGGTCGCCATAACTTCAAGAATCTTTAGCTATCAGGACGTTAACCTAAACTGGGACATCCTGTATATAAATATGTTATTGTATATATTTATATCTGCTGATATAAATTATGATCTAGAAATCTTACGCCATTGGTTCAAGATGCATAAAATGATTATAAGTGACAAAACAAAAATTATGGTTTTTAATGTGTGCGGTAAAGAATTAGACTTAGCACGATTCTTTTTTTCTCACTGAGTAATGTTTAATAAATACATAGTAAGCTTTCAGAAATTTTTTCATTTGTTTCCGATAAGTGTTTCGAAATTGAGAAGGTTAAGATTTTTAAATATCTTGGTATTTTGCTTGATTCAAAGATAAGTTGGTCTGCCCATACCGATGCACTTAAAAGCTATTTCATAGCTGGACATGGTAAATATATTTTTTAAAAGTAAATTGCTAATGAGATGTTCTTAATTGTATTTAATATGGGTTATTTACATATCAACAAAATAAAATCACTTCTAGTCTCTCAAAAACATGTTATCCGTCTTATTCGTAATAAAAGACGGCAATTAAATAGCCTTATGCTTTCCAGAAGACTTTAGATAAAACACATGTATTATTACAAAGCATTAAAAATATTTTTCATGAGATCTGGCTATCTGTTGAATCGATGTTGTTCTAGCTACAACTTAACAATTAACAACCAAAATACAATACAATACTTTCCCCATGAAATAAGAATATGAAGAAATACCCGGTTTTATTCTGAACGGGCCTTATTTTTTATATTTTTTTGTTTGGTTGCTATGACACCTGTCAAACATATTAAGTATACATCAAGTCATTAAGCAAACAATATCATATTTTTTCATCGTGTTAAAAATCTCCAATTTTGTACCAGAAAATGATGATTTGCGGAAAGCATTACTCTTTTGTTTTAATTTGAAGAAAGGCGCTGCAGAATCGCATCGAATGCTTCTCGAGGCTTGCTCTATCAGAAGTAACATGCAAAAGATTTTTTCAACGGTGCAGATATAACGATTTTGATGTGGAAAATGAAGAACCTGAAAGACCACCAAAAAAGTTTAAACACGCCGAATTGCAAACAATATTGGATGAAAATGATACTTTGAGTCAGAAACAAATAGCAGAAATGTTAAATGTTGCACAAAAAATAATTTCTGACCATTTGAAAGCTATGGTGAAAGATCCAGTAGTCTGGAAAATGGGTGCCTCATGAATTGAATGAAAGATAGATGGAAAACCGAAAAACCACTTGTGAAATTTTGCTTCAAAGTTTTGCATCGAATGACGATGAAAAATGGATTTATCTTTAGACTCCTAAACGGATTAATTAATTCGGGGCAACAATCAACTGCAAAACCAGATCGATTTGGCAAGAAGACAATGCTGTATATCTGCTGGGACCAGAAAGGTGTGGTGTACCACGAGCTCCTAGAACCTGGTGAAAACGTAAAAACAGATTGCCAACGAAAACAAATGATCAATTTGAACCATGCATTGATCAAAAAACGACCAGAATGGGAAAGAAGACACGACAAAGTAATTTTGCTGCATAATAATGCACCTTCACACAAAGCAAAACTGGTTCAGGATACAACCAAAGCAATTGGCTGGGAACTGCTACTCCACCCGCAACCAATTGTTTTCATCGCATTAGCTGAGCAGCACTTCAAAGACGAACAGTTTAATTGGCGTGGAATCCATAAATTGCCTGCTAGATTGGAAAAATGTGTAGCTAGCAATGGCTAATACATTAAATAAAATATTTTTTACTTTCCCATTTAAAATTAGTGTTTTATTTTCACTTCATACCGATACACCTGGTATTCCCATTTTTCTGAAAAATAATAATATAATAATATTTTTAATTTACTTTGCACAATTACTTAATCGTTTATATACCACATTAATTTTAATATATTTTTGCTCTGTAATGGATTTTAATATATTACAGATAAAGGGTAAAGAACTTATAACCCTATTAGACTTAAAAAATTGATAAATTGTGTTGTGTTTATTATCTATACTTTGTTCACTGCTTTCGCCTTTAGTTCCCTATAAACTATAGATTTGCAGATACTTTATAATTTAAAATCAAGCTTTCTTAAGTTATTGTTTGAAAAATTGATTCTATATTGCCATGATTTTTTAAAGTAATAAAGAAAATTTAATTGAAAATTAAATAGTTCTTATATGCTGGACCGCAGTCTCTACTCGCATTCTTAAGACTACAATATTGGCCTATTGGTGGTAAACAAATGTATTCGCTGTTTTCGGCTTCATTCAAGAATAGTGCAACATATAATGGGAAATCTATATATTTAATGGGTGCAATCCAACAGAGTTTTTTTTTTGTTACTGGGGTCGATTTAGTGGGCCACTTTACTATCAATAAGAAGTAAAGCTGTGCATTAAAAGCTGGTAAGGGATTTGTCAACGCCAGCCTTTCTAGCGGCACTAAAACATTTTATTTGCACCACGGGCAGGCCGAAATGCATTTGGTCCGACAACGCTACAAATTTTGTTATTGCAAGAATCGAGCTAGCTGATCATCGAAATTTATTTCTGAGTGATAGTCACAATCAAGCAGTTCAACAGAAATGTCTCGAGGATGGGATCGATTGGAAGCTTATTCCTTCCAGGTTTCCGCACTTCGCCGGCCTCTGTTAAATTGTCCAAGTACCATTTTTGGCACACATTTGCTCTTGTAACTTTAGATTTTGAAAAGCTTAAAACATTAGTTTGTAAAATTTCTATAATCATAAATTCACGATCTTTATGTCCCATTACAGAAAATCCTGATGATCAAGAAGTTTTTACTACGGCTCATTTTCTTGTGGGGACTCCATTTACATCTATAGTTGAGCCTGACATTACGATGCTTAATATCAATCGCTTCAGCAGATGACAACCTAAGTGCTTCATTGAACAGCTCTTTTGGAAAAAGTGGAGCACCGACTGTTTGACTACTCTACACCAACTAAACAAGTGGTGCTCATCAACCTGAAAATCTGAATCTGAAAATCTCACACTTCTGAGGTGGCCTCTAGCCAGAATTATCGAAACCATTAAAAGAGCAAACAACGTTGTTTGTGTAGCAGTAGTGCGAAGAAGCACTGCTATATCAAAGCGCGCTATTGCAAAGTTATGCGTTCTGACAAGGGATGATAAGTCAGTTGAAAGCTGGAACCATCCATGGGGGGAAAATGTTTAGAGCAGCAACAGCAATGTAATCATTTTTTCATTTTTTACTTCAATCACAGTTTGTAGTAACCCATCATTTGCATAATAACAGCTCGGCTGAAAAGTTCGCATGCTAACACATTGATGGTGTTACTACATATAAAACCAAATGGTTTATAGTAGTGCTTACCTATATACGACACGTGTATAAATTTAATAGCTGTCGGACACTTGGTTCGTGAGATATAATATTGTGAGTTACGCTATTTTGCTATTGTGAAAAAAAATGAAAAAAAAAGAGTTTCGTGTGTTTGCCTTATTACTGTTGAAACCAAAGCTTGGTTAACATTATTCGAACTCTGCACTAGAAATACAAACCGTTTAGAAGGGGCTTGCCAAATTTAAACGGGGCAAAATGAGCACCGAATTTGATGCACGCAGCGGACGCCCGAAAGAGGCTGTGTAACGTTTCAATGATTCGCAGAATTGCATGAATTAGGCTACGAATTGTTTCCCTATCCACCGTATTCTCCAGATCTGGCCCCCAGTGACTTTTTCCTGTGTGCAGACCTCAAAAGAACTCTCAGTGGAAAAAAAAAATCAGCACTAATGAAGAAGTAATCGCTGAAACTGAGACTAATTTTGAGATTAAGAGAAATCAAATGTAATTTAATTCGTGCGGTTTTTTTTTTCAAACTTTGAACGTTTATTTAAGAAAAACATGTACAATAGTTTTATACAAAGTATTGTCTATCTGAATTTATGACTTTTTCCCATCTTTCTGGCAATTTGTGGATCCCATCCCAAAAGAACTTCGCCGGCTTGGCAGCCCAGAATGAATCAAGTCAATTTTTGATATTCTGCCCTGATGTGAAACGTATTTCAGTGAGAGCGTTCTGCATCGACCGGAACAAATGGTAGTCAGAAGGGGCAAGGTCTGGGCTATAAAGCAGGTGAGGTAAGTCTTCCCATCCACTGTTCTCCACATAGTTCTTAACCGGGATAGCAACGTGGGGCCGAGCGTTGTCATGATGGAAAGTTATTGAATCGTGTCTGGTCGCATATTCCGGGCGTTTTTCGGCTACTGCTCTCTTCAAACGGATTAATTGTGTTCGGTAGCATTGTCCATTGATTGTTTTACCCGGTTTTAGCAGCTCATAATACAGCACGCCCATCGGATCCCACCAAATACAGAGCATTACCCTCGCGCCATGGATTTGGCTGGTTGGCCGGATTTCACATATGATTTTTTGCACTTGGGGTTGTCGTAATGGAATCATTTTTCATCACCAGTAACAATCCGATGCAAAAATGACTTGCTTTTGTGGCGTTCCAGCAGCATTTCCGACATGCAAAACCGCCTTTCGACGTCTCTCGGCTTGATTTCATGTTTAACCCAATTTCCTTGCTTTTGAATATGTCCAGCTGCTTTTAAACTTTTTGAAATGGCTGCTTGAGTGACACCCAAAGATTCTGCGAGCTCTTCTTATGTTTAGCAACAATCTTCATAGATTAATGCTTCCAGTTCTTCGTCTTCAAACTTTTTTGGTTGCCCAGGACGTTAATCGTTTTCCAAGCCAAAACCACCACTTTTAAATCGTGCAAACCACTTTTGGCACGTTCGCTCAGCTAGCGCATGTTCACCATAAACTTTCACCAAAACACGATGACTTTCGGCAGTAGTTTTCTTCATAATAAAGTAATGAAGAAGAACTCCCCGCAAAAACACTTTTTCAGGCACAAAGTTCGACATATTTGAGTAAAAAAAATTTTTGTTGTTTACGCTTTAAATGAATAACATATACTGAAATGACGTACAATGACAGTAGCTTTCCAACGCATCTTAAAACGGAATAATACAGGTTTCACCATCTCTTAGCAAACCGCACGAATAAGTTATAGACCCAATATAAAAATGGTATCGAAAAATTACAATCGTTGTATTGCTCTCGAAGGCAACTGTTGAATAATAGAATGGAATTGTACCAAAAAAGTATGTTTTACTATGTAAACCTACGAACTTTTTACCCGATCTGTTTGATTTTAACATGTTTAGTAGCGATTACTTCAATAAAAATCGAATTGTCGAAAAAGTGTTATGACGAGTATTTTTTTCTTGAAAATCGAAATTTAGCATAAAACTATGCTACATTATTCAGCTTCTTTAATTTAATCATATTGATGTCGGGTTTATGTGGCCATGATGTAGTGGTTTATGCATAGACTCCCCAAGCAGAGGGTCGCGGGTTCAAATCTAACATAGTGCGAGGCAATTCTCTGGAAAAGTCTTTTTATAGAATTTGTATGTATATAGTTATATTAGGTTTGCTAAGAGGTTATTATTGTTATTAATATTAACTTGTATTATTCCATTGTTATTATTCCATTGGAACATGCGTTGGAAAGCTACTGCCATTGTACGTCATTTCAGTATATGTTATTCATTTGAAGCGTAAGCAACAATAATTTTTATTCACTCAAATATGTCGAACTTTGTGCCTGAAAAAGTTTCTTCTTCACTTTAATGTGAAGAAAACTGCTGCCGAAAGTCATCGTATTTTGGTGGAAGTTTGTGGTGAACATGCGCTAGATGTGCGAACGTGCCAAAAGTGGTTTGCACGATTTAAAAGTGGTGATTTTGGTTTGGAAGACGAGGAAGACGATAATTGGGTGTCACTCAAGCAGCCATTTCAAAACGTTTAAAAGCAGCTGGATGTATTCAAAAGCAAGGAAATTGAGTTCCACATGAACTCAAGCCGAGAGACGTCGAAAGGCGGTTTTGCATGTCCGAAATATTGCTGGAACGCCACAAAAGGAAGTCATTTTTACAACAGATTGTTACTGGTAATGAAAAATGGATCCATTACGACAACCCCAAGCGCAAAAAATAATCATATGTGAAACCCGGCCAAACAGCCAAATCAACGGCAAAGCCGAATATCAATGGCGCGAAGGTAATGCTCTGTATTTGGTGGGATCAGATGGGTGTACTGTATTATGAGCTACTAAAACCGGGTAAAACCATCAATGGACAACGCTACCGAACACAATTAATCCGTTTGATGAGAGCAGTAGCCGAAAAACGCCCGGAATATGCGACCAGACACGAAGCAATAATTTTTAATCATGACAACGCTCGACCCCACGTTGCTATTCCAGTTAAGAACTATTTGGGAAACAGTGGATGGAAAGTCTTACTCCACCCGCCTTATAGCCCAGACCTTGCCGCTTCTGACTACCATTTGTTCCGGTCGATGCAGAACGCCCTCACTGAAATACGGTTCACATCAGAGCAGAGTATCAAAAATTGGCTTGATTCATTCTTGGCTGCCAAGCCGTAACCGTTCTTTTGGGATGGGATCCACAAATTGCCAGAAAGATGGGAAAAAGTCATAGCTTCAGATGGGCAATACTTTGAATAATACTATTGTGCATGTTTTTCTTAAATAAACGTTCAAATTTTGAAAAAAAAAAACGCACGAATTAAATTACATACCCATTTTGAAAAAAAAAAAACGCACGAATTAAATTACATACCCGTCGTAAATAAAAATCCCGTCGGCGTCAACTCTGACATGAACGCATAACACTGAAGTTGGAGTGGTTGCTGGCTGGGCTAAATGTACCGAACTAACAACCAGCACGTACTAAGACCCACTGGTTGAGGATGCACTGGCTCCAGTTTGACAACCACATCTGGGAAAAATATCGAAATCTAATACTTTTCCTATCGCTGAATAATAATTTTGTATTATTCTTCCGCCTCACAATGAATTTTGAGCAATAGAAGATTTATCTTAAACTCTTGAAGTGTCATTCAATTCCATATATTTCCAATAAAAAATGTCATTATCTTTCTTATATATCACTATTTCCACGTTTATTTTGAATGAAACATGTATAGTATGTATTTTAAATTATATTAAGAGAATGTAAAAATAATAATATAAATATGAAAAATATAATAAATAATAATATATAAAAAAAGCTTCTGAATGCCATCCACGGGGAGTGGCCAGAACGACCCTTGTACCTGCAGCCGGCACACATGACAACAACACCAATAGTATAATATCTATTGTTTTTTTTTTTTTTTTTTGAAAACTTTATAATTTATATATATATATTTTTTAATACTTAATTAGTTCAAAAAAAGTGTAAATTCTGTTCCAACCTCACTTGGTCATGGCTAAACTAAAAGTTATATCATATACTCGCATTTGTATTAGTTAACAGTTGACTTTTATTAACTTTTTTGTTAGTAATTGGTATTTTCATTTACCATATTTCCCTATTTTCTTTGAGAAGTAGAAACAGAAGTCGAATTTATGTTCGTATTTAGAAAAAGAAGAAGAAATTTTAGAGAAATGAAGGTAAAAGACAAATATAAATTGTTCGAAAAATAAATTGTAAAAGAATACGATTTTACATAGATGACTAGGTACAAAGAAACTAGTGTGAAGCGAAGTTTATTCCGAATGCATGTGTAGATATGTATAGGTATGTAAATATACAAATATTTTGTTGCGAAAGGTTGAAAGTGGTAAAGTTGTTGTCATAAGATCTTTTGATGACCTTGAAGCAACAAATGATTAATTCTATGTTTGATAATATTTACACACACAATGACTTTAACCACTAAACCCATCAAAAATTGCCATGATCTCTTTTTCTTTCTTAGTTCTTATGATAATCTCGAATAATTTATGTATTTACACGATATTTGTGTCAGAGATCTGGATCTACTCTTTTGAGAAGGAATATTATAATATGTTCATTTTTTATTAATAAAATGTTCATTGTCCGCTTGAAGAGAGCGGACGTGTTTTCTCTAAGTTTCGTGGGGTGTTAACTTTTTGATTAATTACGTTTAGTTCTTTTCATACAAGTTCATAAAATGCAGTGCTAAATTTGCAATAGAAACATAGATCGCGGAGTTGAGAAAAAAATCACTTGCGTCGACTGCAAGATCTATTTCCATTGTCCGTGTGCAAAATTGACTCTGTCGGATATCGAGTACATGAATACTCGCAATGTTCCATATCGTTGTGACAAATGCACCGCTCTTCATCGCAAGTCTCTGCAGCAAGAAAGTGTTTCGTCCCTTTCGGGATCGACAGCAACAACAGTGGCTGGTGCATCGACGTCGAAATACGTGCAAAAGCGGAATCAGCAAACAATCGCTAATCTGCAGAGGACCATTGAGACGACGGATGAACGGCAAGCAACAGCATTTGTTCTACCACCACAGTCCGGCGACGTCACAGTTACAATGCAAATGCTGTATGAAGAACTTATATGTTTTAAGAAAATCAACTGTGACTTTCTCAACACAATTGGTCAGCTGAAAGAGGAGAATGATAAGCTTATTTCGAGAGTTGCATCCCTGGAAAGCCGACTGAACTGGAGAGAGCAGAAATGCGTTGAGAATGTAATCGAGATTACTGGTGTGCCTGGAATCAGCAGCAATAATGCAGAAAAATGTGTTCAAGTAATTTTTTAACAAGGCGTTGGATGTCTCCCTGTCAACTTGAGATATCCAGAAATGCTACGTCAATTGTGTTTGGAAGAAAAACAACAACAACGAGCATGGTGATAGGATTTGTGTTCAATTCTCTTGTTTAGAGGCAAAAAAAAGTGTGCTGATAGCGAAAAAAAGTCCAATGAAAAAATTTGTCGCAGGCACTAATAACAACCTTTACATAAATAATTGTTTTACAAAATATACTAGAGCCTTATTTATGGAAGCCAAAAAAGTCAAAGCTGAAAAAAAATTGAAAATATCTTTGGTTTCAAAACTCGCAAATCCTAATGCGTTAAGCCGAAAAGGGTAGGGTTGTTGCTATTAGATCATTTCTTGATTTTTCAGCATTGAGAGACTAACAATTGTCTATCACTTTATTTAAGTATGTCATTTTTAAATATCAATAATAATCTGTTAAGCAACAACCCAACTCATAATACCATTGTAAACTTTAATGATGAAAAATTTATTTGTAATTCAATTAAGGGTCAATTTTTTTTTTTGTTGTGAATCAGAACATATGTAGTTTACGTCCGAATTTTGATCTGCTTGTGTGTAATCTAGAAGCGCTTGTGTTCTTACCCGATTTGATTTTTATAAGTTAGATATGGATTTTTGACTATGAAAAAGACGATTATCATCTTCCAGGTTATACTTTCTATGTTAACCCTAATGAAACGTTTGCTGCAGGTGGAGTAGGAGTTCTTGTCAATGATGCCCTTAATTCTGACGACTATACTCTAAAGTAAATTGTCTTAATTTATTGAGCGCGGACGTAATTGAATTATCTTGCAAGATATGCGATGATGTTTTTAAATTTGTTTGTGTATACAGGTTACACCTTTATGATATTCAAGTGTTTTTGAAAGAATTTTCAGTGCTCTTAAGAAATGAAAAAGTGGCTAATCTTATTTTCCTGGGTGATTTTTAATATTGACTTTTTAACTACCCAGTACAACGACTTATCTTTATCTTGCTATAATTGCTGAGCATGGTCTATCTTTCTTCTTTCATAAACGAAATAACTTAGCCAATTTCCAGTACTTACTTAGACCACGTTTTCTGTCGTTTTGCTAAAATATCTATAAACGAATGTGCTGGTATTAATTTTGATCTCCGGATTACTGATCAGTGCATGACTGGTATTCTGCTCAGTGCGTTAAAAAATAAAAAATCTGGTAAACATATTTCGTAGCCTAAGGTAACGAAAGTAAATTTCGACCTGCTAAATATTGAACTATGTTCTGAAACTTAGGAGGAAATTTATGAAAGTTAATGCTTCTAAGGCTTATGACCTGTATTTAGCATTCCTTAAAAAATTACATAAATAGTTTTACATATACTATTGTGTTCAAAAAGTCGGATGAAAAGTTAAAACCGTGGATTACTTATTCTCTCTTAAAAAGAATTAAGCTTAAAAATAAATTAGGAAAAAAGTGCTTCAAACAGCGCTGAAAACCCGCCCGAGAAGGCTTATAAATAGTATCATTGATGGCAACTCTCTCAATATCTCTAAATCTATAGGTGTATCCGATGATGGCGTTACTATTGATGATCCTACAACAGTATCAAAACATTTTTAATGATTTCTTTTCCTCGGTTGGTCTGATGTCTTCTTCCACTGATTCTCTTACAAATTATAATGGCT
>OU026153.1:111587342-111640727 GCA_907269105.1 Volucella inanis | reverse complement strand
TATTTATTTATATTAATAAATTCATATATTACTCAAAACTAAACGAAGAGAGAAGTGCTCAAATTGAATGCTAACTATATTTTTTGAATATAATATGAATGTGCTTTTTGTCGCTGTGTGTATATAAAAAGTGTTATTCGAAACGGTGACTTCTTAGCTGCAAAAATCTTAACTCGAAAAAGTATGAGAGTAAGAACTTATTAATTGGATTCAAAATCTTTGAAATTAGATATGCAATATTTTCTGTGCAATATATATATACATAAAGATATGTTTATATATATATAAACATTGATTTCATAGCTTTTGATATTTAGATTTTTGTAACTGTAATTACATTGTAATTATTTGGTTAAGTCTGAAGAGTAGGGATGTTATCCCTCTTAAACCCAAAGTCTCCCGAGAATCCTTTTTTTTGTAAATGGTTACACACCTTCAAACGTCAAAAGTAACAATTAAAAACAAAACAAAAACGAAGGCTGTGATATTTAAGTGCAATAATAATTGTCTGATGGAGAACAAAAATTTAAGTTTAAATCTTGATGTAAGCCATGATTGTCGAAGTTACCAATGTGAAGTGTTTGTGAAAAAAAAACTTGAAGTCCAAAGAAACCGTGTTCAGTATTAGCAACCAGCAAATATTAGCAACGAAGAAATATTCATTCCAAATTATGCCTCCACAGATGTAATAGCATATACAGTCGTACAGGTGGTGTCTTAATTTATACAAAGGAAGTTATACAGTTAAAAAATTCAATAAATTATTCCAAAAATATGGACATATGGTGGCTAATAACTTAATTATTATAAAAAAAAAAAACGATTTTTGAAGGATTCTCCCCGTCCTCTTGGATGAATTGACTGATGCAAAGAAATATTTTATTATCCTCAAATATTTAAACATGGATTGGCTTAAAGTGAGTGAGGAAAAAAATGTTCAACATTTTTAAGGGGAATGAGTGTGAACAAATTATTAAGTCTCCAACCAGGATAACAGAAGAGTCACGAACTTTGATTGATTATAATATTACAAATACGAGGAACATGGATGCGAAAGCAGACAGCGACTTATTGATAAGTGACCACCAGACAATAAGCGTTAGTATAAATAATCAAACTAAAAGAGGAAAAAAAGGGAGTGAATAAATGGGTAAAAGTAGTCAACACAAATAACGACTGTTCAAGTGTGCTCTAGCAAATGGTAGATTAAGGTGGATTAACAACAGCATGGTCGCTAATACAATTAGTGAAATATTTCGCGAAGGCATAAACGAAGTGGTCAAATAGTTTACCTAGGGTATATATAGTTTAAGAAGTCTTCTGTGAATGGAAAACCACTTAAACAACGGAAAAGAAGAAAAATAACCTGTTTTAATAAGGTCGTATTTAGTAATGAAAAAAATGAGTGGAGGGAACAATTAGAAACAAATACAAAGCTGAAATTAAAAAGCGCAAAGGTTAATTAATTAAGCGTTAAGTCGAAAACATAAAAAACCGAAAATACATGTGACGAAACTTGAAACAATATGTATTAGAAAATGAGAATCGTTGTGAAGTAAAAGATACTAGGTGGAGTGAAAAGTAACCTCCTTGACCGCCGCAAAACGGCGAAGGGAACAAAAGCAAAGTTGGATAAATATTAGGGGCTAATGCTCCCTCAGATTACACCATTTGTGTAATTGGTTTCGAAAGTTTCGTGGTGGTGGCAACTCCACTACCGATCAAGTCCACAGTGGCAGGCCCTCCGATGCGGTTACAGAGGACAATTTCAAAAATATACATGAAATGGTGGTGGCTGACTGAAATGCGAAGATGCGCGAGCTAGCAGATACCACAAACATATTTTGGGCAATATTCTGCATATGAAAAAGCTATCCTGGTCACTTCTGACCAAAGACACGAACGCGAGAGCACTTCGAAAGAGTGTTTAAACTTGCTGATCGGAATCGCATTCTTGGTGGATTACCTCGAAAAAGGAAAAACCATCAACAGAGAGTGTTACTATGCATTATTGGAGAAGCAAAAAAAAAATTTGTTTTTGCAAGACAATGCACCGGCGCACAAGAGCATCGCAACCAATTGCTGTCGCATCCACCGTATTCGCCCGATTTGGCTCCCTCGGATTATAGTCTCTTCCCAAAACTCAAAAGATGACTCATCAATAAAAAATTCAGCTCACGCGAGAAAATCATCGACGCCACGGAAGTGTATTTTGCAGACCTTCAAGTCTGTGTATCAAACTAAAAGGGGACTATATTGAATAAAATTTAAAAAAACATTTAAATATATATTTATTTATATTATTTCCCCTTCATGGTACAAATCAAGACTTCGCTCTTTACGTAATAAAAGAAACAAATTATGAACAGCTTTTCTTCGTACCAATTATTATTACGACAACTCTAACTATCTCGGAACTTACCTGCGATTCACCCAGCTCTATAACTGCCTCTATCAGCCCTTTCCCGACACAGCGCAGACCAACCTTATCAATGATCCTAAGGCATTTTATCAATTTGTCAACTACAAAAAAAAATCAGACGGATATCCCCCCTCTCGTTCGATAAGATACCATCGACCGAACCACATATTATTGCCAACTATTTTGCAAACTTTTTTAAGCAGTCATTTGCAGACAACCCCTTTGTACCCGACCGCATTTATTTCAAGTACCTTTCCAATTTCTCCTTTGGCCCCTCTCTTAACCTTTTGATTCCTCCCTTTTCAAAAAAAAAAAAAAATTACAAAATCTCAATGATGAATTTTTATCCGGTCCAGATGGGCTCCCAGCAATATTTCTCGAAAAGTATGCCTCCAATCTTTCGTACCCACTTTCCTCCCTATTTCATCTGTCCAAGGGGAATTCCCAAAAGTTTGGAAGACCTCTTTCATAACTCCGGTTCACAAAAAGGGATCAAAGATTGAAGTAACCAACTACCGTCCCATTGCTAAGCTTTCTCACATACCTAAAATGTTCGAAAGTTTTTTATATGATGTTCTAAGCTTTCAGTGCAAGTCACTTATATCACCCAGTCAGCACGGATTTCTAAAAGGTAGATCAACTATTACAATCTTAGTTGAATTCGTGTCCTTTGCGCTTTCAGCCCTAGAAAATGGCAACGAAAATGATGTTATTGCTACAAATTTCGCTAAGGTCTTCGTTAAATATCACATCAACTGATCCTTTTTAACTTGTCTTCGCTCGGTTTTGACCCCATTTTGTTAAAATGGATATCTTCTTATCTGAAGAACTGTTACTATAGCGTTCGCTTTAGGTCAGCCTTCTCAACCCCGTTTTTAGCGTCTGCTGGTGTCCCACAAGGCAGCCATCTTGGTCCCCTCCTTTTCGTACTAACTATAAACGATCTTGAGAGGATTATCAAACACTGCTCCGTATCCATTTACGCCGATGGCACTAAGTTTTCCAAAACTATTTCTTCACCCCAAGACTCTATTCTCCTTCAAGAAGACCTCGACAGGTTTTCCACCTGGTGTCTAAAAAATTGATTTGAGCTTAACGTCTCCAAATGCCAATCTATGACTTTGTCTCGTAAGTCCTATCAATCCCCCTCTAGACTTTATTTTCTGCATGATCAACCTGTACCCCAGGTTCAATCCCTTCCATTAATTCATATTGATGAGATAATCCTTAAAGCCAACTCATCGCTCGGTTTTATCAAACATTGGTCTAAAGAATTTAGCAACCCTTATGTGACAAGGTCACTTTATATTACGCTTGTCCGCCTCCTTCTTGAAAATGCCAGCCAAGTGCGGGGTCAACTCAAACCTCCCCCTTTTTGATTTTAACCTGAGCACTTCTCGCCTTAAACTTGATCTCCCCCACCACTCCCTTACTCCTTAACCCTTAAGTTAGTACTAGTTTTTAAGTTAGTTTAAGCTTGTATTAAGCGAAATAAATGGGGGCGTTAGCCCCCACCAAAATCAAAATATAAGGTGTCTAAAGATATAGCAAGTAAATTTAATGACTATTTTGTTGATAGTATCGTTCAAATTAATAACTCTACTCAATATACCTCCCTTATCTTAATTATGTTAATGAAACTAATGCTATATTTAAATTTAGAAGACTAACAATTGAAAATATAAAAATAGCTTTAAAACAAGTAAAAAATAAAACGGACTTCGAACTTATGATTCCAAAAATATACTGTGATAATTTTAATTACATAGGTCCAGTTTTGCTGGCAAATCTTAGTAAGGCAATAGAAACGGTGTGTTTTCCACAATCATGGAAACAAGCAATAGTAACACCAATCGAAAAATGTAAAGAGTTCCGTCTCGTCAATTTGTTACCATTGTGTGAGAAATTGTTTGAAATAATAATATTTCTTCAACTAAATGAGTACTTCGAAAATAACAATTTTATAATAGACGTTCAATCGTTCTTGTGAAAGCGCTCTTAACATAGTGATAAATGAATAAAAAAGAGAAGATCTTAAACGAGCATTTGAAACGATTGATAAAGAATTGTTTCTTTAAAAGTTAAAGAAATATGGAGTTAAAATCACTGAGCTAGCGTGGTTCAGACAATACTTAGAAAATCGAACACAGAGAGTAAAGGTGAATGGACAACTATCAGAGATAAAATAGGTACTATTTGGTGTGCCCAAAGGATTAGTGTTAGGAACATTGTTGTTCATCATATATATAAATGATATAAAGAGTGTGGTAATATATAGCAAGTTTGCTCTATTTGCGGAAGATGCTGTGATCTATGTTACGGACACAGATTTTGGCGAGTGTTACTGTAAAATACAAGAAGACTTAAAAGGAAAAAATAAGAGGTTAAAGCAAAATCGAATTAAACTGAATGTCAAAAAAACGAAAAGAATGATAATGAACGAGAGAACAGTAGAGGATATAAGACTGGAAATTGACGGTGAAAATATTGAAAAAGTGGACGATTTAAAGTAATCTAAAACAAAATAAGCTTTGAAAAACCTGTTGATTACATTTGGGTCATTCCATGACCGACGTTCTGAACGACATCCCTCCGAGTTGGCTGAAAAGTGGTAGAAATACTCATGGAGTGGTACGAATCATAAGGCAAAAAAAGTTATGCAGAATTCGATATAGTTTGCGTGTAACAGAACTTCAAAAATTGGCAAAAAATCAAAATTTATGCTTTCTTTTATATTTAAAAAAATCAAAACTTTGGCGCAGCTCATCAGAATTAGATAAAATATACCTTGTTGAATTCAGGAAAAGGTGAACTTTCAAAGATTTGGAATAATTTTTATTTTCAAGGACGAAGGATATTCCAGAATATACTTTTTACATATATCCTTGAATAACTCAAAAAATGGTATTTTAATTTTTTTATATATAAGGTTTTCTAATAACGATTTAACAATTTAGTACATAAAAAGTCCGTTTCTAGGAGAGGGCACCACTTGAATTAAATCCATACTATAATCAGTTAGTTCTTGAGATATAGCGTTGTGAGTGAAGCAACTTTTGTTATTGTGAAAAAAATTGATTCAAAGCCATTTCGTGTGTTGATTTATCATTGCTTTTTGATTTGAAAAAATGCAGCCGATGCAAAGAAATGGCTTGATAAGTGTTACCAGAACTCTGCATCATTCTCAAGTGGATTGAAAAATTTAAAAGTAGTATACAAGCACCGAAGATGCTTGTGGACGTTCAAATGAGGCTGTTTCAGATGAAAACATCAAAAAAGTCCACAAAACGATTACGAATGACTGTAAAGTGAAGCTGATCGAGATAGCTTGGGCTGTGAAGATATCACAAGAGCGTATTGGATATATCATACACAAATATTTGGAAATGCGAAAGCTCTGTTCAAAGTGGGTGCCGCGTTTGCTCACAGTAGACCAATAACAAACGTGTTGATGATTCAAAGGAGTGGTTAAAGCTGTTCAACCGCAATAAAGCCGAATTTTTGCGTCGGTATGTTATAATGGATGAAACTTAGCTCCGTCACTTCACACCAGAGTCTAGTCGGCAGTCAGCTGAGATGGACCTCGTCCAAAACGACCAAAACTCAACAGTTGGCCTCTCAAGGTTATGGCATCCGTATTTTGGGATACGCATGGAATAATTTTCATCGACTATATCCAAAGGGGGCAGACTACCAACAGCGACTATTACATTGCTTTGTTGGAGCGTTTGAAGGACGAAATCGTAGAAAAACGGCCGCATTTCAAGAAAAAGAAAGTGCTGTTTCATCAAGACAATGCACCGTGTCACAAGTCGATGAAAACGATGGCAAAATTGAATGAATTCGGCTACGAATTGCTTCCCCACCCACTGTATTCTCCAGATTTGGCCGCCAGCGACAATTTCCTGTTCGCAGACCTCAAAAGAATGCTCGCCGGAAAAATATTTAAGACCGATGAAGAAGTAATCGCTGAAACAGAGGCCTATTTTGAGGCTAAACCGAAATCGTACTACAAAACTGGTATCGAAAGATTGAAAAATCGTTTCAATCAGTGTATCGCCCTCGAAGGCAACTATGTTGATAAATAAAGTTGAATTTTGCAAAAATGTTGTGTTTTACTATAAATCGGCACTGACTTTTCAGCCCATGTTTTATATTTCAAAAACTTTATTAATGGCTTGAAGTACAATCAAAATATTTATGAATGGAACTCAACTTTGTTTATATTGCCACCGCGGGCACATTTGCAGTGGTCGATTCGTTGGACCCAATTTTCAACTACTCGGCCACACATTTCGACCGAAACGGCCGCTATTTTGCGTTCAATGTTGGCTCTGAGCTCTTCCAACGTCGTCGGCGTATTGGCATAAACCAATGACTTAACGTAGCCCCACAAAAAATAGTCAAGCGGCGTTAAATCGCACGAACGAAGCGGTCAATCGACTGGCCCATGTCTTGAGATAACACGCTCACCATCTTCAAGAAATCGAAAGTAGCGTGTGCTTTGTGGCTGTGGCACCATCCTGTTGAAACCACATGTCGTCCAATTCCATATCTTCCAATTTGGGCCAAAAATAATCGGTGATCATGGCGCGTTAACGCTGACCATTCACAGTAACGTGACGATCGTTATCGTCGACGAAAAAATATGGCCCAATAACGCCGCCGACATGCAAACCGCACCAAACAACTATTTTTTGTGGATGAAGTGGTGATTCATGAGGCACATGTGGGTTTTCACGAGCTCATTGAGCCAAAAATGAGCTTCGTCACTGAAGATGATTTTACGACTCCGAATATATGTAGAAAATTTTTATAATTTGCAGACGTTGCTCGTTAGTGTACTTTACCATGATGAAAATGTTAAGTGAATAAATTGACAGTAACAGTTTGATGATTAGTGAAAGAGTGCGTTCACAAATTAAATTTAAAGTTGTCAAGTCCCTATTGGAAAACCCTATATTATAGAGAGATTCGTCCTCTATTTCCATTTCAAATTTCAAGTTGGAACCTCTATGGGTTCGGATAAAATAATATTTTATAGGCGGCTAAATATTCTGTAATAAATATTTTCATTAAAAAAAAAAAAAAAAATCACACTGAGGCCTTGTATCCCAAGGCCTTAAAAACTAAAAAAAAATCATTATTTATTATCTTTTAAGAGTATATACATATTCTTCCGATGAAAAGGAGAAATATTTTCCTTTAATTACTCCTTGTGAAACAGATGAAATATGATGAAGTTTTCTTGTTTCCGGCACAATTCTTAGAAAATCTTAGATTCGAATATATCGTGGTCAAGTCGACTGCGTTGGACTTTGAGACTCTTTTAGAGTGTACATAGTGGCGAAGAGCGGCACGATTGTGTGACACTTTTTGGGGAGGTGTATTGAAAATCTCGGGATACTTTATATAAAGTTTCCTGAGACTGGTAGCATTGGTAGGGGGGCCTTCCTGCTGTATATATACCCGGATCTGGTAAAGCTTTAGAAAATGCTGAGAGCTATAGGTCAATGAGTCTGCTCACTAAGCAAATTGTTCGAAGAAATAACCAAAGAACAGCTAATGGCTTTAATCTCTGAGCACAACATTTTACCTAACTAGCTATTTAGTTTCAGGCAAGATCTTATCACAGTGTATCAAGTTGTTAGAATAAATAAAATTATATTTATTTTTGTCTAATCATGAGTAAGGAAAGTCAACACGAATGATTCTCTTGGACATTGAAAAAGGTTTTGAAACCGTAAACCATGGAATAATGGACTATTATGTGTGTAATATAAAGTAATAAATTATAGTAACCGTCATATTTATTTACGATATATAAAATTGTTCAAAGTTTCTAACCGGTTCTTTCAAGTTTGTTTATTATTATATTTCTATTTTGTTAAATGTCAAATGTGGTGTGTCCCAAAATTTCATGCTTTAACCCTACATTAAATATGTAATTTGTTAACGTCCGATTTTCCGTCTAATTGTAAATCTGATAGGTTTGTTTATGACACTGCAATACTTTCGTCTCATCAATTTCCTCTCAATTTTGAGACAAATGTTGACGTAGCAAGGGGTCATTTCAAATGTCTTCCAGAACTACCAAATATGGTATATACTACATATATATATGTATACCAAGATTCCCGAATTGTTGCTTTTTTAATATTCCGGGAACTCGATTCAATGCTACTTACACTATGCTCTATAAAATGACAAAGCAGTGGATTTATTTACCACTGATTGCAACAAATCTTTAGACAAAAATTTTGCATTCTTCTCAAACTAAAGCCCATTGACTAATTTTAATATGGAAATTAGTTTCTGCTTAAAAGAACGGCGCAGTTCCTCTTTGGGTCTATAATATCTAAACCCTTAAACGTTTTCCCTTGCGTGCCCAAAAAAACATTCAGTCTTGTTATTAATTCTGAGAATTTGTGATGTTAACTGTATTATTACTGTACTATACTGTACTAAAAAAATAAAATATTAAAATATTTCTTAAGTATAACTTCAAAAAATCCTAGGCTATTACATACTCGTTTACTCAAACATGTCTTAAAACATTGCCTCCGACCTACTTTTTTTTATAATGAACGTGTTCCTATATTATTTCAAACGCGAGATTTGATTTAATAACGGATTGAATCCCCGTACCCATATACATAGAAGAACAATAAGAAAAACTACTTTTGGTTTGGTCAAAAGAATATTCCTTGATGTGATTTTTGTTCAGGCTCTCCCCTCAAGGCTGGTCACTATCACACCGCCCATATATTGCACGTAGAAGCTGTACATCAAAGCTTTATGTTTCAAGCTTCCGGAACTCGCTTGGACTGAAACTGAAGGCGGCTAAGTAAATAAATAGCAATATGATTGAGTAAGTAATGTCTCAATTATTAAATTGAAAGAACCGATATGTTATTTTTAAAAACTTAGTAGATTTAATTCTCAGATATCTCAATCTGCATGCATTTTTTCTATTATACATTATACATATGTTATATGCCTCAATATAACTAAAAAAATACAGAATATGTGAAATTAAGTGGTAATCGATTTCGAAATAACAAAAGTTCTCTGCTATGCATTTGTCCATAGCGGACATACCCATGCAGGACAAGAATAGGTAGGCCTGTCTTCCTACACACCTATTGCACTTACGTCCCTTCTTTCCAAGGTCATGGAAACGCTGATAAGCCGTCAGGTCATGATATATCTCGAAACAGGAAAACCTGTTTCATATTTCACCTCCTCTGATCCGCCTAAAATTGGATTGCTTCTAAAACACGGTGCTATTTACACCACCAGTGCTCAATAGAAATCGCCTGCAGTAATCCACCCTCTCAAACCTTTAAACCTTCAACCTTAACATCCGTCTCGCAATGAATGCTCATTAGTATACCCTCAGGCCCACTTTCGGACGTACTCCCAAATATCATGATTCCTTCCTAAGCCGTACAACTCGCTTATGGAATGCCCTGCCGAGCTCTCTATTTCCTATTCATTATAACTTGCAAACATTTAAGATCAACGTACATCGGTATTTCTCTTTTCTACCTCCCTAATTTTTCTTTGTTCGCGCTGTGTATAAACATTTTAAGGGTACTCAAACTTCTTGAGCGCGTGTAACCCAATTTGAGAAGCTTGTTCATAGAAAAATACGAACCACTTGTCTACCAATTTATCAATGCTACAAAGCAGTTGTGCACATTCTCAACAACCTGAATGTTGCTGAACAAATTAATTATCTTGGTTTCTCAATTAATCTATTTTTCTTCCTTAAACTATGTGATTGTTATGGTATAAATCTACGGATTTTTTGCCCTCGACCAATTTTATTTGGACCGAAAAGTATACTTACAGCAGATCTTATAACGGCAGCTTGAAACAGATAAAACTTCGACGTACTACGCGCAATATATGGGTGGTGTGATAGTGATCAGACTTGAGAGGAGAGACTGAACAAAACTCACATCAAGGAAAATTAGTTAGTACGGGAATTCAATCCGCTATCAAATCAAATCTCGCATTTCTATTAATATAGGAACACGTTCATTGTAAAAAAAAGTAGGTCGGAGGGTGTGTTTTAAGACATGTTTGAGTATATAAAAGCATAGGATTTTTTGAAGTTAAGCTTAAGAATTAAGTGATTCATCATAAGGTTTGATTTATAATGTAAAATAAAACACATAAATTTTAAAGTGAACTTAAAATTCTTATTATCGGTTAAAAGAAAAATTCGTGGCATTTACTTTTTGAAAATGATATCATGTAAATGTTGGCTACGACTACGTCTGAGATGGTCCATTCGGAAGGTCCAATTTTTTGCGTCTCGTTCGAGCATAACGACTGGTATCTCGCGGATAACACGAGTAATGTTGGCTTCCAAAGCGTCAATCGTAGCTAGCTTATTCCTTAAGACCTGAGACTTTTCATATTCCCATAGAAAATATTCTAAAGGTGTGATATCGCACAATCTACGGCCAATTTACCGTAGGAAAACGTGAAATTAAGTGCTCACCAAAATGATTTCTCAACAAGTCCATTGTTTCACGCGCTGTATGGCTCGTAACGCTGTTTTGTTAAAACCAGAGTTCACCGAGACCATGTGCTTGAATTTCTGGAAGCACAGTCCGTTAACATGGCGCGATAACGGTTAACATTGACGGTAACATTCTGATTTGCCTCATTTTTGAAGAAATAAGGACCAATGATTCCACCAGCCCGTAAACCACACCACACCGTTGTTTTTAATGGATGTAATGTTAGCTCTTATCCATTGAGCCAGAAATGGGTTTCATAACTGAACAAAATTTAACAATAAAACACCGGATTTTCATTGAGATTTTTCAGAGCCCATTCACGGAAAATATGACGCAAATTGAAGTCGCCTGGAAAAACATTGAATCAAGTTCCCGGAATATTAAAAAAGCAACAATTCAGGAATCTTGGTATACATATATATATGTAGTATATACCATGTTTGGTAGTTCTGGAAGACATTTGAAATGGAGGAGAATTTCGGGATGGGGCTATAATTTGGGAATTCTTCTTTTCAACATTTCTTATGGAAAACGGATTATGTGTGCAACGATGTTTGTGTGCATCACGTATCACGATTCACGAAAGAGCGAATGACTGGCTTAATAATTATTATAAGCGACTGTTTGAGGATAAATACAATACAATTTTGGTATAAAAATAAACGAGAGTCTTTTACCTTTAATTTGACTTAGTGCTACGAAAATAAAAGCCATAGACGTGTTCATATAGAGCGGAATATTAATACCGATATTACACAATAATATCAAGGATAAGAATGGGTAGTTAAGATCTACATTGGAAAGAAGGTAATTTTTCGCTGAAACAATACAATTGCCCGCTTAAGTAGAAAAGATGAGTCTAGCTCTCTTCCAAGATTGTTTTTAATATCAATTAATCGATGAAGATAATTCCTTTAGCAACGTTAACATATTAGTTATCAGTTTGAATTTCAGCTTAGACAAGTTAAACTCAACTATACTCTTGTGTAAGTAACTCTCATTTTTTAAAAACTAAGTGCTCAAGGGCGAAAATAGTTAATAAATAAATAGTTAAATATTTTGGAATAGCAAGGATTTTCAACACTCGAAAATAATATCTAAAGTTAGAAGTGAGCCTTATTATTCTTTCTAACAATAATTATTTCAACATTCGCTTTTTGGTGCAGATCAATGGTGGTATCATGCCATGGCTGTATTTTATACCACATGCAATTATTTTATATTGCACTGAGAATATGAGCCCCAAGCTTGGAAGCCATAACAAATAATTGCTTCGAAAATTACTTTATATACACATTTAAATTATCTATTGTTTTCCGTAAGATGCGATTTTCGCTTAATAAAAGCTTGCGATATAGTATAGCAGTATAGCAAGTATGTAGAGGTTCCGTTGACAATAAAATTGCTAGTTGCAAAGTAACAAACATTTCTTTTCCGATGCAGATACCCTTTATCTTAAAAAGATTGACTTCTATCGCATCTATTAAATTTGTCTCAAAGTTTAGAAGAAATTGATAATGTCGAGAATCGACACAGAGCAATAAAACAATCACAACATCATATTTCATGTTGCGACAAGGAGCAGTAAACAATCCAAGCGGAGTAACAACGTGCACAAATCCTAACACAAATAGCACCCAGGTGGCCACAAAATCCGCATTAACAAACCCAATTGCAGGGCAAATCACTGCCATGAGCAAAAGGCAGCGGATGGAATACCGCTTCACGAGGCGCAAAGGACGAGCAAAGAGGAACAGCCGATAACATAACGCTTGGCATCTTCCACATCGGACAATACATGTACAACGGAACTGACGATCATCTGTCGTTTTTGCATATAAGTAATGCGAAGCGAGTTGTTTTATCAGTATATTTTTTGTAATAAGTTAGGGTAGAAGTTGCTAAGTGCGAAATACAGTCCACTCGTAAAATAAATTAATCTGTGTGCTATTTTATTTATTATTATTATTATTATTATTTTTTTTTTTTTTTTGTATATCTCAATTTCATTCTGAGCTTTCCGAACAGATGAGACGAAAGTATTGCAGTGTTATAAACAAACTTAATGTAAACAAATTACATATATAATGTAGGGTTGAAGCATGAAACCTTGGGACACACCACATTTGACATTTAACAAAATAGAAATATAATAAACATAAACTTGAAAGAACCGGTTACAAACGTTGAACAATTTTATATATCGTAAATAAATACTATATGACGGGGACTATTTATATTACTTTATATTATACAAATAATAGTCCATTATTCTATATGGTTTCAAAAACTTTTTCAATGTCCAAGAGAATCATACGTGTTGACTTTCCTTATTCATAATTGGACAAATATATATTAGTATATATAATTTTATTTTGATGCTCTGTGTTATAATCTTGCCTGAAATCAAATAGCTAATAAGGTAAAATGTTGTGCTCAAAGATTAAAGCCATTAGCTGTTCTTTGATTATTTCTTCGAAGATTTTGCTTAGTGAACAGACTTATTGACTTATAGCTCTCAGCATTTTCTGAAGCTTTACCAGATATGGGTATACATACAGCAGGATATACATACAGCATACCAATGTTACCAGTCTCAGGAAACTATATATAAAGTTTCCCGAGATTTTTAATACATCTTCCCAAAAAATGGCAGATTGGTCGAGAAGGCCAATCACAACAGCTTTGACTCTTTTCTCGTTGCAACTTCGTTTTCTACTTAGCTCGACTTAGTGTCAGTTAAAATAACATTTACTCGTAGATGCTTGTATGTTATGTGTTGTTACATTCTTCCGGCCCAACCTATCGAAATCTGATCGACTTATCAGACTCACTTGATGGTATCATTAACTTTGGCGATTTTAATCTGTCTCAGCTGAAGTGAACTTCATCTGAAGACCTATCTTTTCTTTTTGGCCCATATGGTCTTCCATATGCTCTTCCAACATGTATCTACCCCTTTCGTAAATATTTTGTCCATCCCTCTCCTCAGGGAGAATTTAATTAGATTTGGAAGGCTTCTTTTATAGTCCCGATTAGTTTATTTATTAGTTGTCATCTTATCTCTTCAGTATTTAGCTTGTTTCAATTCCCATCAATTCATATTTTCCTTGTTTTTTTTTTTTTTTTTTTTTATTGCTATTTTAGTGCATGAAATGCTATTTACTAAT
Source organism: Volucella inanis (assembly GCA_907269105.1). Classification (NCBI taxonomy): domain Eukaryota; kingdom Metazoa; phylum Arthropoda; class Insecta; order Diptera; family Syrphidae; genus Volucella; species Volucella inanis. The sequence goes on along the minus strand of OU026153.1, from coordinate 111,626,598 downwards.
TACATATATTGTGTTTTCTAGCTGACTCTTCTCATGGTCATAAAAAGTTATTTGAACTTTTATTGTAGTGTATAGGATCTTCTAATAGGGACTTGACAACTTTGAATTTAATTTGTGAACTCACTCTTTCACTAATCATCAAACTGTCACTGTCAATTTATTCAGTAAACTCAACATTTTCATCATGGTAAAGTACACTAACGAGCAACGTCTGGAAATTATAAAAATTTTCTACAGATATTCGGAGTCGCAAAATTATCTTCAGTGACGAAGCTCATTTTTCGCTCAATGGGTTCGTCAATAAGCAAAATATGCGTTATTGGTCAGAAAAAAACCCACATGTGCTTCATAAATCACCACTTCATCGACAAAAAATAACTTTTTGGTGCGGTTTGCATGCCGGCGGCGTTATTGAGCCATATTTTTTCGTCGACGATAACGATCGACATGATCACCGATTATTTTTGGCCCGAATTGGAAGATATGGACTTGGACGACATGTGGTTTCAACAGGATGGTGCCACAAGCCACACAGCACACGCTACAATCGATTTATTGAAGAGTAAGTACGGTGAGCGTGTTATCTCAAGACATGGGCCAGTCGATTGGCCGCCTCGTTCGTGTGATTTAACGCCACTAGACTATTTTCTGTGGGGTTACGTTAAGTCATTGGTTTATGCCAACACGCCGACGACGTTGGAAGAGCTCAGAGCCAACATTGAACGCGAAATAGCGGCCATTTCGGCCGAAATGTGTGGCCGATTGATTCGTTGAAAATTGGGTCTAAAGAATCGACCGCTGCAAACGTGCCCTCATTGGCCCTATGAACGAAGTCGAGTTCCATTTATAAATGTTTTGATTGTACTTTAAGCCAATAATACATTTTTTGAAGTATCTCAAATGGTTTGCCTTTTATTTAAAAAAAAAAAGTTGTCAAGTCGTTATTAGAAAACCCTATATTTACATTTTCATTTTTCCTGTCTGTATCATGCATTGTGTACATGTGGTACTTCATACAAATCTCTATTTTTGTTATCATAAGTTTACTTAAAATTAATGAAAGATAAGAAGAGATACAAAGATGAATGAAACAAATGCGGAAAGAAGAAGAAGAACGAGAAATGATTGATTGATGTAAGAGGTGTAACAGCAGTTTTTTTCTGTTCAGTTCAGTTACGAACTTTTAGATTTATAGCGGTTTAATCGCTTTATACAAGCCTGCAAGTACAAGACTTTATTTGTGAATTAGGTCCCTGGCGTTCGTAAGTCTTCGCTATTTACAACATTTATTGCACATAGAACATGAAGCTTCTCTTGACATATCTTCAAACGTGATATGTATTTGATAACTTTTACACGTCTTTTCCATATTTTACTTAAATAATAAGGGAAATAAAATGACATATTATTTTCTCATATACTCGTAATTGGCTAAGTGGCACCGACACCTCGTTATTTACAAATGTAAGGATACTAACATACATCATTTATAGTCTCTTATTTTGATAAAACTGAATTCAATTTTTTCCTTTTCTCTTTCTTCGTCTTAATCACGCCATCTAACTGAATTTTTCAAAGATTTTTGTCTCTTTCTTTGAAAATCATGCCATTGTCTTAAATGCAAGTTCAGTTCTTTCAAATCCGCCGCGGATGGTTTGCAAAAATAAAAGCAGAGAACAATAAAGTACACTGTATCTTTTTAAGATAAGGTGAAATAAATGAATGAAACTCAAAGGAGCCTTTTATTTGAAAGTTTCTCAACAATTTCTCTATCGCTGTCTGTATTTCTTCACGTTGTTACAAATCGTTTAAAGGCATCGCTTACAATTTTTAGATGTATTGTTTTTGTCATAAGTCAAACAAAAGCTGTACAAGCCATTAGTTTGTTCATATCTCATATGTATTATACATGCGATGCAATAAATACAAATGCAACAAAATGTTTAAAGTTTATTATTTTACTTTTAGGAAATCGTTTACCGTGACTATGTTGACATTTCTGTTGCCGTTGCTACACCTAAAGGATTGGTGGTTCCAGTTATTCGGAATGTAGAAGGTATGAATTACGCCGACATTGAGATTGCTATTGCAGCTTTAGGTGAAAAGGCTAAAAAGGGAGCAATTGCTGTAGAAGATATGGATGGAGGCACTTTCACGATTAGTAACGGCGGTGTGTTTGGATCGTTAATGGGAACACCCATCATCAATCCACCCCAAAGTTCAATTTTAGGAATGCATGGAATATTTGATAGACCTGTTGCTGTTAAAGGACAAGTATAATCATTACATATTAAAATTTTACTGCAACTAAATTTTGTTTTTCAAATAGGTTGTAATTCGTCCAATGATGTATGTTGCGCTCACATATGATCATCGTTTGATTGACGGACGTGAAGCAGTCATGTTTTTACGCAAAATTAAAGCAGCAGTGGAAGATCCTAGAATAATGCTTGCTGGACTTTGAATATAGCCTAACATTATTGGTAAACCAAAATTATTCGAAAATTTAATAAATTATTTATAATATCAAAGTTCGAAAAGGCAATAAATAAAAACAAATTAAATAAACAATTTAAAAACACACTGTGTCATGTCATCTCAGATTTAAAATTTTTTTATTTTCAAGGTGAATAGTAATATAGGGTTTTCTAACTTTTTTTTTTAAATAAAAGGCAAACCATTTGAGATATTTCAAAAACTTTATTATTGGCTTGAAGTAAAATCAAAACATTTATGAATGGAACTCGACTTCGTTCATATGGCCACAGTTGGCACGTTTGCAGCGGTTGATTCGTTGGACCCAATTTTCAACAACTCGGCCACACATTTCGGACCAAACGGCCGCTATTTCTCGTTAATTGTTGGCTCTGAGCTCTTCCAACGTCGTCGGCGTGTTGGCATAAACCAATGACTTAACGTAGCCCCACAGAAAATAGTCAAGCGGCGTTAAATCGCACAAACGAGGCGGCCAATCGACTGACCCATGTCTTGAGGTAACACGCTCACCATACTTACTCTTCAATAAATCGATTATAGCGTGTGGCAACATCCTGTTGAAACCACATGTCGTCCAAGTCCATATCTTCCAATTCGGGTCAAAAATAATCGGTGATCATGGCGCGATAACGCTGACCATTCACAGTAACGTGAATTCTCTTAACATGGAAGAAGAAGAAGAGAAACACAATAGATAAGGTAAACATAGATGGCAAACACCATCTGACACCCGCCAAACATATTTAGTATACATCAAGTCATATTTCTTCGTCGTGTTAAAGATGTCGAATTTTGTACCAGAAAATTATGACTTGCGGAAAGAATTAATTTTTTTGTTTTCGTTTGAAGAAAAGTGCTGGCATATGAAGAGGCATCTGGTAATCATGCCCTATCAGAAGGAACATGCAAATGATGGTTTCAATGCTTCAGAAATAACGATTTTGATGTGAGAAATGAACAACGTGGAAGACCACTAAAAAAGTTTGAAGACGCCGAATTGCAAACAATGTTGGATGAAGGTGACACTTGGAGTCAGAAAAAAATGGCAGAAATGTTAAATGTTGCCCAACAAACAATTTTTAACCGTTTAAAAGCTATGGGAAAGATCCGAAAGTCTGGAAAATGGTTGCCATCTGAATTGAATGGAAAACAGATGGAAAACCGAAGAACCACTTGTGAAATTTTGCTTCAAAGACACGATAAAAAGTCAGTTTTGCATCGAACTGTTACTGGCGATGAAAAATGGATTTATTTCATGGGTTAATCCGGGACAACCATTAGCTTCGACTGCAAAACCAGATCGATTCGGCAAGACAATGCTGTGTGTCTGGTGGGGCAAGAAAGGTGTGGTGTCACCACGAGCTCCTAAAACCTGATGAAACCGTTAATACAGATCGCTACCGACAACAATTGATCAATTTGAACCATGCATTGATCGAAAGGCAAGTTAATTTTGCTCCATGACAATGCACCTGCACACAAAGCAAAACTGGTTCAGGATACAACCAAAGTACTTGGCTGGGAGCTGCTACCCCAGCTTGGCTCCTTCCGACTACTATTTGTTTTCATCGATGGGACACGCATCAGCTGAGCAGCACTTCGAATCCTACGAGGAAGTCGAAAATTGGGTGGCTTTTTGGTTTGCTTCAAAAGACGGACAGTTTTATTGGCGTGAAATCCATAAACTACATGAAAGATGGGAATAATGTGTAGATAGCAATGACCAATATTTTAAACAAAATGTTTTTTACTTTCCCATTAAAAATTAGTGTTTTATTTTCACAAAAAAAAAAACTTCATACCGGTACACCTGGTAAGTTTTTTAATGTTGTACAATAATTTTTCTCATTATATTTTCTAGGACAACAAAAGAAGAAAAATCAAGATATCTGGAGAAAGAACAGATAATTTCCTACAGAATACATCTGCCACCAACAAACTGCTTTTATCGGTATGTGGCAAAAGCAGTTGCAATTGTTTGTTTAAATTTTCTTGTTAGTAAGTAAAAACATTTTAGTTTCAAAATAATTTATTTTATTTATTTATGTTAATGTGATACTCAGGAGCTTGAAAAAATGTGGATGAATTAACTAACTGAAAACATGTGAGTAAGAATTATACATTTTTGTTTAATGATACATTTAATGCCTTTTTCTTTGCAGATTTAACATTTTGACTACAAAAGTTCCAACAAAAACATTTCAAAGATGGAACTATCAACTACTGGCTAAGAACACGTGAGTAAGAATTATACATTTTTGTTTAATAATACATTTAATGCCTTTTTCTTTTGCAGATTCAACATTTAGAGTACAACAGTTCTGACAGGAGCGCTTTAAAAATAGACTTATCAAATGCTGACCAGAGAGAAACATGTGAGTAAAAAGTATTTATGGTATTTTAGTTTAGCCATATATTTAATGCCTTTTTCTTTGCAGATTTAACATTTGTAGTATAACCACAGAATTGATTGTTCTTACTGTACATTAACGAAAGTTTAACAAAAATACTAAATGCCTTTTTTTCAATTTTTGTTTTGATTTTTTTATTCAATAAATAAAATAAATTTAAAGAAATTTTTTTTCTTGGGTTGTGCAATGCAACGCCACTTTTGAGGTAGGCACAGCGGTGCGTTAACCGATTTTTTTTATTAGGTGTTCGGTTTCTCCTGTATGCCTATTGCACCCGTTCTGCATTCAGAAAAATGAAGAATAGAAAACAGTTCCATAAAAATGGACAGCAGTTTTTTTAAAAGATGTTTTACTGAAAGAAAGTTGTTTCTGAATAACGGAACGCAAATATCTCTATAACTATATCTCTAACTCTGAGGAAATAGTGCAAAATAAAATTCTTCGGCAAACTTTCGCAGCAAACGTGAGTGCGAGCAAATTTAATTTTTGCAGAAGCTTCCATTCAATTCGCAATTAAAGGTAGATTTTGTGTAACAAACAATTCAGATATAATTTTTCAGCAGATTATTTATTTTTCGTACCACCTTCAATAGGTAGGTAGATTGTTTCCTGTCTTCACAAATGTTGACTGGGATCGAATATTGTTAATTAACTACTTAAACAACAGAAAGAAATCCAAACACTACGATGATGTGTTCCCATTCTCAGAATTGTTATAATTAATGTGCGAAGAGCAAATTCACGTAATAAGATAAGTATTTGGTATATCCGTCCTCTTGGCAGAGTATCCTGAAAACCGCAGATTGAGAATATTATATTTTGTGAAAGAACTCGATGTCTAAAATCCATTTACACACCAATCCGACCGAAAAAAATAGTTTGATTAATTTTTTCAATACCGTTTCATTAAAACGAATAAAAAAAGATTTAAATTAAAGAGAGTATCATTTATATAAAAGAGTATGTTATTTTTTTTTTCTAAACCGAGTGGTATTATGTGTAAAATGTACGTATGTATGCGTATGTTTAGCCGATGAAACTGCATTATTATTTTATAATAAAACTATTATAAATCTAAATTTATTCTGTTATGAGAACAACTTTTGAATGCTTTTTGCAATGATTTAGACGTACCCAATCACCTAAAAACGCTTCAGCGAGTTCACGTCCCTTTTGTAATCATCATCTTCTGACTCGTCATTTTCATTTTCGCTTCTGTTAAGTGGTTCGCCTAGTCTAATCAAATTCGAATCAGCTTAGCAATCGAAGAATTTCTATCAAAAAGAAAAAATCGATAGGTCGTAAGTGCATACATAAATAGTAAGTACAAACCTTGAAGTTGCAAAAAGCCTTCTTGGGACTATCACGGTGCACGCATGCACAGTAGAATTTAATTTTTTACAAAATATTCTCACTATGCATAATAAGGGGTGATTCATCGTAAGGTTTGATTTTCAATAGGCTTTTTTTGTAAGATCACGCGTGACTCCTTTGTTAATTTTTTTCAGTATCGTTTGGCAAGTCATCATGTAAAGACTTATAGTACACCACAACAGCGTCTCAACTTGTATTGTTCGGCTGTATTACGAAAATCAGCGTTCTGTAAGAAATGTTTTTCGTGTGATTCGAGGAACTCACGGTGCACATAATCGACCTACTGAAACCACTATTGCCAATACCATTCGCAAATTTGGGTGCCAGCTTACATCAGTGTAAGCATCCTCAACCAGTGGGTCTCAGTACGTGCTAGTTGTTAGTTCGTTACATTTAGCCCAGCCAGCAACCACTCCAACATCAGTGTTTTGCCTTCATAACTACATGCAAATTCTACGAAAAGACTTTTTCCTCGCACGGGATTCAAACCCGCGACCCTCTGCTTGAGGAGTGTATGCATTTACCACTACACCAATGCCACCCCCACTGTGTGATTGTGAAGCTGGTTTCGGGGAACTTGAATTTCTTACAGAGTAAAGTAGCAAATGGAAATTGCAAAAGACATGTTTTCTAAAGCTGCTTTCCAATTCCTTTAGAGAACCGTTGGAAAATACATTCTCAATGTTTTTTGTCATATATTATATTTCATTACTGATGCAAAGTTTCCAAATTCGCTCCTCAGTTCTTGCATCTAAAAATTTCCGAGAAGAAAAAAATCGATGTAAATACAACTCTGTACCTTTCACAAATATCACGGTGTAATGCTAAAAGTTTGCGGAATTGTCGTGAATATTAATGAAATCAAATCGGCCTACGCAGCGTACACAGTACGTAGATGGACACAACGAACTGAGTATAAATCCTACACCGCTAGAAGGAAACCTATCGTCAGCGAAGCAGATAAAAAAAGAGAAGACTTTTCTGATGAATACAAAAACAAAGGATTTAACTTCTAGGATTTTTTTTTCAGAAGAGTCAACATTTAATATTTATGGATCAAAAAGGTTTTCGAAAGCATGAAGACAGTCAAATAAAGCTTTGAATCCAAAAATACAAGGAAAAAAGTAAAGCACGGGGTTGGTTGCTTTATGATATGAGGCTAAATATCCACTTTTGGGATCAGTAATTTAGTCAGTCATTGAGATCTTGACAAAAGCAGTATATTAACAAATTTTGCAGGAAAATTTGCTTCAAAGTAAACGAAAATTGGTTATCGTGAAAGATAATTACTTCCAAAAGGACAACGATCCCAAGGACAAATGGTGAAGATGTGGTTGGTACATTAAGTCCTTCACTTGCTAGTAACATCACTATAAAGGCCCGATCTTATCCCAATAGAACGTCTTTGGAATCATTTAGAAAATATGTTACGAAAATATGTCATTACATCTAATCCTGAGTTAAGAGTGTTATTTTTAGTGGAATGGTAAGAAAGAAGAAGTGATTATATGTAAAAGTTGACGCATTTCATTTCAGACCGGTTTAAAGATGTTAAATTGCTTAATGGGTACTCAACAAAATATTAGGTAAGTTCTTTTCTGCAAGACTAAGGTATAAACTAACGCTTTTCATTAAGGGTATCAACAATTTAACTGGGCTCATTTTCATGCATCGAAACGTTTATATTTCTATATTATTTTTTTCTGAACGAAATATTACTGTTTTTGTTTTTGCCTCTAAGGAGGTACAAGTAAACATTGATTACTTGTAAAGATACAGATCTGTTGAAAATAATTATAATCTTAATTCCCTTCGACAAAACTAAATTAAGATTGTATATCAAAAGTCTTGCTGGACATTTTATGTTTTCTTGTATTCCTTTTGTACTTTATAATGTATGAAAAGAAAACATTCTGAAAATTTTTGGAAAACCTTTAAATTCAATGAAAAATACAAATGTTTTCTTAAAAAAACTAAATATGATCAAAAATGTTAATTTATTAGTCAATAATATTATTTAATTAATTTTTTTACTTTATACATGTCAAACTAAAAGAATAACATGGAAATTGAATTGAAAAGATACCCTTAATTAACAATCCTTTGCATTGATGTCCAGAGTCTAAAGTTTGTGCCTAAGCGTGAAAAATGCTAATACAAATGATTAACAATACAAGCTTAAGTTTGATTTTAAAATTGTAGTAGCTGCAATCCATTTATATCTTCGAATTAAACGCTCAAAATATGATTCTTAGGTCCCTTGTTTAATTTTATTCTAATACATTCCCCTTTTTGTGCACTTGAAACAAAAAAGAGGTTTCTGTTCATATATTCTCTTTTCCACCACGTTGAAATAAATATTTACCAACTAAAATATTTTCCCTTATACTTTTGTTTTTATTGTATGTATATTACATACCTAGCAAACATTACGTAAAATTCAACCCGAGAAACCAGATGGAGTGCAGTTCCCTTCAATATGAAAAGATTCGAGATCGTATATTTGCCGAACCTCAATCTATATGTGCGATTTTCCATATATCAAGAAATACTCTTCACAAGAATCCTTTCCGAAGCAAATAGATAACGTAGCATCGACGAATTATCTGAAAGACAGAGGAAGTAACCAAGGAAATAAAATGTGCAAAAGGTGTGGTAGTAGCACACTATATCCGCGATTAACGTGTCTCGACAATGACAAAGGGTGTTCGTTGTCTTAAAAAAGGAACCACTTCTTGTATAAGTAATCTTTAATAGAGTTGAAGAAAGACACAACACCATATGCAATATATTCAGCTCGAAGAGTACCTATTCTCTTAATAGACAAATTGAGCTAAAAATTAGATGAAATGATCCGTGAATATAGTATGTAATAAGACCAGTGAAAAAACCAACCGAATGGTGTACTCCGTTTGTAGTAGTAAACAAGTGTAATGGAGACATACGGTTATATGTATATCTCATTAAATTAAATCCTTGTGTCAAAAGAGAATGACACCCAATTCTGGTGCCAGAATATACTCTAGCGCAACTAGTAGATGCCAAGTAGTTTTCGAAACTCGAGCTAACTCTGGATTTTTCCAGATAAAATTAATACTAAAAAGTTAATTATTTACTTTTTTTTAGCTTCTTTTGTTCGTGGCGTTCCACACGATCTACTACGAACCATTTGTCACATAGACGACATTTTGATGTAAATACTAACCCAACTGTAATTAGCACGCACTACACTCAACAAGGATAAATGTTCAATACTTGTGAGACGCCAAATAGATAGGGACCGCAATAAACCAGAAGCGAGTATGATAGAAGCTATCCAGAAATTTCTTAGCTACTATGTTGGCAGGACCCTCGAGATAGTAAAAGATACAATAAAGACGAGCAAGAAAGAACATGAAGTTTTAAAACATCATCCTGAATTACAGCATTTACTCACATTTTGATTCGATTATTTCGTTAATATAATTACAACAATAAAGAGTGAACCCCACATATATTTTCACAACATTTATTAAATATTACATGGCGTCAGATCAAGCACAAAATAACAAATAAAAAGGAGAAGAAAAATACATAACAATTACTGCGCATAAAAATGGTAGAAGTGGAAACATTAAAAGGCAAATAAATAATTGAAAACAAAGTTAAAATCACGAAGAGAATTGCAACAAAATATAGTCGAAAACGGCAAACACTTTAAAAACATTGGGAAAATTACCTAACTGCAGTAGACTTGCTTAAAATAACGAAGAAGCAAAAAATGCCATTTTGTTAATTGCAATCGGAGCAGGAGTCTTCAAAAAATACACTAACATGCCATTCGAATAGGAGGAAAAAACAACACCAATTAATATGCAAAACGCCTTCGTTAATAACTTAAGACCATGTGTCAATAAAAAGCGCGTAAGAGGTGTCTTCAACATGGAAAAAGAGGAACAAGAAGAAACTTACGACGAATATTTTAACAGACTACGCAGTTCGATCCATGATTGAAAATATGGTCAACTAGTTGAGGATCTTCTGCTCAAATAATATGATCCATTAAAGATCACGATCTCCAAGATTATGGCTGGGCAGAAAAATAACATTAGAAAAGGCTATCGAAATTTGTAGGTAAAAAAAAATAGCGAAAAGCATCCACTTGAATAGAGAACAAATACATCGTGGTTAACCAAATTCAAAAAGTACGAACCAATGCCAACATAAAATAATACAACGAAATAAACCTACAAAAAAACAAGCAAAATCTGCCGTAAGGAATTTTATGAATCATTAGAACCTAACGTATATTACCGAAAATGCAACGAAAAAGGCCACCATGCAAGAGTATGCATATCAAAAACTCGAAGAACCATCATCAATAACAAAAACATCAACATTAACAGAAACAGTAAAGGAATTAACAACAACGTTAAATAACAAGGACTATGATTTCAACCCTGATGTGCTAAATACTAAAGAAGAAGGCTGTCCAAGATGACTTTTCATGAACGTAACTATTGTATATTCAACAAAAATAAAACTAATCACAACGTGAAAAGTCAGCTAGATACGGGAGCAACATGTAACATCATCGGACTAAACAACAGAACTACCAAATATGTAAAAGAACCAAATCCAAAACATACTTAAAAATCAGGAATAATGAATCACCATAAAGATTAAGATTGATCACTGTCCATTATTTTCAGTATGAACATGTCAACTTCTAAACCTAAAAGAAGTCTTCAAAAATATCAACCAAGACCGTGCGAAACATGTTAAATCGAGCCACCGAGAAGAATTCCTGTAGCATTACGTAAACAATTAACATCAACCTAAAGAGAAATGAAAAACATGGACGTTATCACAAAAGAAACTGAAAATACCGATGAGCAACATTATAACGGCAAGGAAAAATAAGAAACTAAGGATATCCATCTAACCAAAACACTTAAATGAAGACTTAAAAGATGTTAAGTACTAAGTACCACCTACAGTAAGATTTTAATAGGACTAGCCGATGTAAAAATATTCACTACACCTAATCCAAAACATGGATTTTGGCAACTAACAATACATAAAGTTAGCAACAAATTAACAATATTCTGGGTACCGTTCGAACACGGTTCTAAAAATACAGATTTAGGCACTTACTTTTTGGAGTTAAACCTGGTATGGAAAATTTTCAGATGAGACAAAATCAAGTGATATCAGGATTAAAAGGAGTAGCCTGCATAGTTGATAACATTTAGTATTCGGAAAAGCAAAAAACAGAAATAAAGCAGTAAAAGGCCACAACCAGAATTTATATGAGTTAATTAAACGACTGTGAAAAGAAAATACTAGAATCAACAAAAGCAAAATGAGAGTCTGTCAAAAATAAATTAAAGCTTTAGGATATATACTCACTAACGAAGCTATAAAACTAGAAACGGATGAAGTCAGTGCGATAAAGAACATGCCAAGACTAACAGACAAAAAAGAAATATGATATTGCGATAACAACAGTAACAAGTACACCCATGTTACAATGTTATAACGTAAAAAACTAATACCTAATATTATAAGCAGTTGAATCCTCTCATGCATTAGGCTGCACCTTAATACGGGATGTACATCCAATAATTTATAAATCAAAAACGGGCGAAAAAGAAATGCAGTTTTATTCCACGAGAACACTGACAAATGTTATGAAAGAAGGATGGCCCGATAACAAAAACGAAGTAAAAAAATATTGAAATATGCATGATAATTTAGTGACTAACAACGACCTGATTTTCAAAAGAAACAGACTATTAGTTATACAACAAATAAGTTGAGAGATACAACAAAGTCCGCGCAAACCACATTTAGGAGTTGAATCAATGATCAAGTTAGCAAGAGAAATGGTATACTGGAGAGGCATAACAGAAAATATCAAACAAGTGTTTCAAAACAGTAACATATGCAACATATGTGAAAGGAAACAACAGAGAACATAACGGCTCCATTCGAGATTATGGATGTTTGTAAACTGAATTTAAAAGATAAGACCAGATACTTTCTAATAACTGTTGACCACTACACGGACCTTTTACAAATCGTTTAACATAACATAACTTAATAGATTGCTATCAGCAATATGGTATACCAATCAAAGTAATCACAGACAACGAAAGATATATTGTCAACTCTGAATTTATTATATTGATTTGCAACCGAATGGGAATCCGAATACTGTACATTAAGAACTTTTCGTTATTTCTTTAAAAAAAAAAAAAGACCCAATTTTCGAATAGAGTTGTTTAATTATATCATTTTATTACATAATCTGTTAATACAAAACCAAAAACGCAAAAAAATAATTTTGTCCACTTAGCTTGTTCTACGTAACTATTTGCGAATCTATTAAGTATTTAAAAGAATTGGAATGAAAGAAATAATTATTATAGCATTGTTAACTTTATTTAATAATCGAACAATACTTGAACAAATGTCAAATGTAAGTTTAAAATATGTTTAGCAACATCAATAAAAATCAAGCAACATTATAACAGATATACAAACTGTTGTTCAAAAACTGAAATTAAAACTGAAAATAAAACTGAATTTTACAGTCGTTTTATTTCTTACAATAAGTTCTAAGTTCAGTTTAAAAAGTAAAATATTCTGCAACAAAAAGGTCTTTAATTCAACCCAACACAAATTACTACATTTTTGGTCCATTCGAGCCGCGAAATAAAGTCCATATATCTAAAGATAGCAGAGAGAAACTACTTATTTAGTATATATAGTACTAAAAACATTTTAACTTAAATTAATTACCTGGTTGTGAAGTGTGAAAAGTGTCGATTAATTGTGCACATAAAGTAAAATTAATTCGAAAAATTTAGCTGTCCATATCAGGAGCTGCAATACACAAAAGATTTTGTCGCCAAGAACTATCCACATGTGAGCACTGCACAAATTTTTCTGTATCAATTACATATATTGCATAAGTAAATAAAATGTAAATAAAAAGCTTAATATGCTTGCTACCATCAAATAAGATAGGTCCAATTTTAATAAAGCTGATAAAGTTAGACTAGGGAAAATAAATTACCTTAAATTGAGATTAGAGATGATGGAAAAGCAGATGACATCGGCGGAGCACTACCATCAAAAGATTCTTGGAACAGGTAAAATCGAAGCTGAAATGGAACAAGAAGATCTGAAATATGCATGATAATTTAGTGACTAACAACGACCTGATTTTCAAAAGAAACAGACTATTAGTTATACAACAAATAAGTTGAGAGATACAACAAAGTCCGCGCAAACCACATTTAGGAGTTGAGATATATGCAGAATACAAAATGGAAGTTCTGAATAATATGGACAAGTTAAGATCCGAAGAAACCTCAAAATGCAGCGGTACAACAGCAACGGCATCGGCTGAGAGCAGTGATAGCAGTGGAAGTGGGCTCAGGTTACCTGTTATCACCCTTCCAACATTTTCCGGTGGATACGAAACGTGGAGATCTTTTTACAACATGTTCGTTTCTCTGGTTCATACCAATGTTGCACTGTCAGAAATCCAAAAATTGCATTATTTGAAATTTAACGTCCGTGGTGATGCCGAAAGGCTACTCTAACACTTGGCCATTGACAAGGGCAATTATAAGCGTGCTTGAGATATTCTGACAGAGCGGTATGATCACAAAAGAGTAATTGTAAACACCCAATTAAAGCTATTTTTAGGCCAGACGGTTATGAGCAAAGACTCAGCAACGAGTATAAAATGTATTTTAGACACGTCACAAGAAATCATTCACTCTTTAGAAAATTTAGGGGTACCGGTAGGACAATGGGATACAATTTTAATTTTTTTTATCCTACAAAAATTAACTAACATCACCCAACAGCTGTGGGAAGAGAAATTAGGGAGTAATAAAAATTTACCCAGTATTAAAGAATTTTTTGAATTTTTGCAGTGCAGATTTAGAACAATGGAAGCAGTTGAACAACAATCCCCGCAACAATGGATCACAAAACCCTCCAATAAAAATAGAACACCAACTCAAGTGTTCCACACTCCCCAAACACAACGTCAACTAAATTGCAAAGTGTGTCAAAACGGACAATATGCATTGAGGGAGTGTAGACAGTTTTTAGAAATGGATGTAGGCCAAGTAAAAAAACAGTTTACAACATAAGGGTATGTGAAAACTGCTTGGCCTATAGCCATTTTAAAAGTAAATTCCCTAGCTCTAAGTGTTGCTATTACTGCAAGCAGCGGCACAACTAATTGCTGCATCCAATTCCACAAAATAATGGAAATAATTTTTCAACTACACACCCTTTAATCCTAATGCCTCAAAATGTATACCTAATAATAATTCAACCCCAACCAACCACAGGTTCTCAATCTACCCCAAAGTCAACAGCAAGCGGAGACTAATACGCCATCAACTAGTTAGAACAATCGCGTGCACCAAATCTCTACCAGTTTGCAGATTCTTCTGTCTACAGAATTGGTCAAGGTAAAGACAGCGAACGGAGGTTACCTAACGTTAAGGGCGTTAATCAACATTGGTTCCGAGGCATATTTTATTACTGAAGCAGCGGTTTAAAGATTGAATTTGAGATCCCGATGGACATTTAGCCAAATAAACGGGTTGTGGGAGGTCAGCAGTGAACAATCAAACAAAATATCGACCTAACCATCGAGTCGCTAGTCTCCGGTCTTGCAGTTCGAGTACAGGCCTTTGTGTTTAAATAGCTGACTGGGCTCCTTTCGGCCCAGCATACTTGCATGGACAAATGGGTATACCTGAATGGATTGTAGTTAGCAAGTCCAACATTTAATGTTCCAGCAAAGATGGATATGTTGCTTGGCAGTGACATCTACGTTAAAATCATCCTTGGAGAAGTAAGGAAAAGCAGCGAGTGCATAGGTCCAATTGCACAAAGGACACATTTAGGATGGATCTCGTTGGGCAAGGTGCCATCGATGGAAACAAAAGTCATCCGTGCCTTCTTCAATAATGTTGATCTCAACACGACTTTAAAATGATTCTGGGAGATTGAAGAAGAACTTTTTGAGACATACGAATCAGAAGAAGATACAAGGTGTGAGGAGCATTTTAAAAAATTTACAAAACGATTACCTGATGATCGTTACGAAGTTCGTCTGCCATTCAAGGGTGGAGAATACACAAGTATGGGCCCAACACAGCAAGGTGCTATCAAATAATTCTTACAGCTCGGGAGGAGGTTGCAAAGAAACCCTTGTCTACACGAAGCATACAGCAAATGCTTGACCAAGTACATTGAGCTCGGCCATATGACACCAGTCGAGGAGTCCGATGATGTTGTCAAATCAACTTTCCATTTTTTCATTCCCCATCATTCCATGGCTCTCCTAAAACGACAAGTTGATGATGGACCCTTAAAAATAAACAAATGTGACGAAAGCATTAGTCTACCTTTAGTTGTGTGGAAGGACAATCCTGACCAGAACGGCCAAATACACATACAACTACTAATGGCCAAAACAAAGGTTCCACCGTTGCAATCAATTACATTGCCCAGACTGGAACTGTGCGGAGCATTGCAAGCAGCAAAACTGCATCAAACAATCCAAATTCTAAAGTTGGAATCAGTTGACGTTTATGCGTGGACCGATTCGTGCTGGATCAATGCATCTTCGTCAAATTGGAAGACATTTATCTGCACTCGTGTGTCCCAGATCCAAAAGCTCACAAGAAACGTCATGTGGAAACATGTTCCATCTGAACTGAATCCACCAAATATAGCGTCTCGCGGAATTTTTCCATCAATGATTACAAAAAACAACTTGTGGTGGGAAGGACCAGAATTTCTGCTGCAACAATAAAATGCAAGTCACACAGACCAGCCACAGTGTCTGGAAACTTGTCAGCAATCACGCTCTACAATTGTGCACCACTGCCTAGAAAGAAAAGGATGTAGCTGGGTTAACGAAATACTGTTGAAATTTTCATCACTCCAAAAGATATTACGAATAGTTGCCTACTGTTTACGGTTCCGGCACGTAAAACAACCTCATCTCTATGCAGACTCTCTAACTCTACCCTAGCCTTAACACAAAACATCCAATCCTTCTGAAGAATCAACACTCACTTATGAAACTCATCATCAGCGATGCCCACGACAAAACTCTTCACGGCGTAATCAAAGGTTGATTGCTTATATACGACAGCTATTTGAATGAAGTCAAAATGGGAATCCATAATTGCAACATTCGCTTCAAGTTTAGGGCTAAACCGCTGGTTTAATGGGCAATCTCCCAGCATCACGAACAGCAATAGCAAGACCGTTCAAATGCACTGGAGTGGATTATGCGGGACCCATCGAGGTAAAAACGTGGAAATGGTCATCAGCGACATGACCACACATACATTTTAAGGAGCCTTCAGGAGATTTGTTTCTCGAAGGGGTTTTTGCAAGGTAATTTCGTCGGAAGCAACGGCGAACTACAGAGGCAACTTTAGTGGGAAGCGAAAGTGAAGTGATTCAAATTTCGCCTTAAACGTGTGGCTGGAAACCAGATTCTGACATTCGAAGAGCTCAACACGCTTCTCACCCAAGTAGAAGCCTGAATGAATTCAAGACCTTTATGTCCACTGTTAGAAGACATCGACAACTTAAACGTGTTGACGCCAGGCCACTTTCTCATTGGGGAGCCACTTTAGTCCTCTGGAGCCCAAGTATCAACTGGGCAAAATCTCGCATTTAGAGCGTTGGAAACGATTACAAACACTAACGCAGTCCTTTTGGAAGCGATGGAGCTAAGAATTCCTTGCCCGATTACAACAACGCCCAAAATGGAAACAAATCTCCAACTGTACAATAAAGGAAGGGAATTTAGTCTTAATTAAAGACGAAAGACTGCCTCCGCTCAAATGAAATTTAGACCGCATAATAAAAATACATCCCGGACCGGACAATTTAGTAAGGGTAGTAACACTTAAAACTCAAACTACCAAATTGAAACGCCCAATATCGAAGATTTGTTCACTCCCCAGCAACACTTGCGACAAAATCAACGTGGAACGACAAAACTCTGCGAAAAACGATTGAGATGCCAAATGGCCCCTCCTGGGCAGTACTCATGCCACAAGCATTGCGGAAGCTCGAGGAGGCAATCGCTGACTCAACGAGTCCAAACAAAATCAACAACACAAAGTCAATCCACAAACTAAAATCGGAATAAGAACATTCGTCAACACTATACAGAAACCAGTTGCAGGGCCCACAAGTTTCAACACATATTAAATACATATAAAAATCTAATCTTAGCTTAACACAACATAATACTGTCAGCACGACATAAAAATATAAAATAAAATTAATTCAACACAATAAAATATACAATAATACATTTTAGTAGCTAACTCATAAAATAGAAATACAGTCCATAATTAAAAACAATATCCCCAAACAATTTTAAAATAGAACTTATAACAAAAAACGCAAGAAATAACTCAGGCAAAGGAAACTAATTTATGAATTCACCCACTTAACAAACAATGCACACCCAAAATTATATTAAAACTTAACCAAATTACATTTAATCTTAAAATTCTCAAAATGATACAAAACAATCAGACTCTATCATTCACACACACTCCCAGGCTCCAGCAACCGCGAAAACAATTGAAATCAATTTACGAATTACGCGAAATTAACCGAAAAGGGATATACCATAAATTGAAAAATAAATACACTTACGTAATAAAGATACAAAAATAAAAACACCGACGCACATTCCATGAATTAAAACTGTCAACTGAACACGAATGACTGCAATCATCGTAACCCAATTTGAGAAAAGGACGAAAATATGTACTGCTACATATTTACCATCATGAGTGCAAACGGCGCAGCTGATATATGCAATGTAATATTCGAATATTTTGCATACCATCCTTTGTTGTTGTCACACTCTTACATGTATTTTGTATTCATTTCACTAATTACTTTTGTCTTTTCATATCTGAGATGGCATTATATCGAAGTCAAGATCAGGGTTGTTTACAAGATACCCAACCTGAAATTAAGGTCAGGCCACAAAAACTAGAAGGAAGATGAGCAGAGTATATATGGTGAACAGGGTTCACCGTGGGGGAGAATGTTTGCGAATCTATTATATATTTAAAAGAATTGAAATGAAAGAAATATTTATTATAGCATTGTTAACTTTATTTAATAATCCAACAATACTTGAACAAATGTCAAATGTAAGTTTGCAAAATGTTTAGCAACATCAATAAAAATCAAACAGTATTAAAACAGATATACAAACTGTTGTTCAAAAACTGAAATTAAAACTGAAAATAAAACTCAATTTTATAATGTATTACAGCACAGAACATTACTATACAGTCGTTTTATTTCTTACAATAAGTTCTAAGTTCAATTCAAAAAGTAAAATATTCTGCAACAAAAAGGTCTTTTATTCAATTCAACACAAATTACAACAGTGACACCCTGTGCAATCGTAAGAAAACGGCTTTCACTACAGGAAGCGGTCTTTGGCAGTTTATAGTGATGGATGGATCCTGACAAAATCAAAGTCGTGAAAAGTTGGCCTACCCCCAAAGATACACACCAACTGAGAAGCTTGTTGGGACTTGCACCGCGGTCCAGAGTCACCATAGTACTGCATGAAATACATGACGGAATCTCAGAAGGCCATTTGGGAATAAACAAGACGTTGAAAAAGGTAAGGGAACGTTTCTATTTGCTAAGTGGTAAACAAGATGTCGAGAATTGGTGAAAAAAGTACATAAGGTGTGCGGTTACCAAGGGCCACAAAGTAAAGCCACAGGGACGAATGCAACAATACAATGTCGGAGCACCAATGGGCTTCGACATCGCTGGGCCGTTTCCCAAAACTAGAGGCTCCTGATTCACCCTCGTCGTCTTGAATTACTTTAGTTAGTGGCCAGAAGTGTTTGCCATCCCAAATCAAGAGGCTACGGCCGTATCAGAAGATATAGTGAACAATGGAGCTACATGCCGTTGAAGGGCAAAACTTTAAGTCAAAAGCCTTCCAGGAATTGCGCCAATATATGGGAATAAGGAAAACAAGGACGACGCTACTACACCTATAATCGAAGGATTCAATCGGACCTTGAATGAGCATCTGTCTAAGGTCGTCAGCAACTGCCAGCGGAACTGGGATCGACACACACCCCTCTTCTTAATCGCCTACCGAAACGCGGTCCATAGTTCAACAGGACACACACTATCCGAGATCTTATTTGGTCAAACAGTTCGGTTGCCAGGTAAAATAAAATTCGTGTCCTCACTTCCAAGGAGGTGAACGACTACGTGGACGGTTTGCGCAGCAGGATTCATAAATTGTATGAAAACACCCGAGAAAAGATGAAGCTAGCGAGCAACCACATGAAGACGAGTACGACATCAAAGTGAAATCTTCGGGCTTCAACGATAGTTGAAGGGATGAACAACTATAGGGAGGGAGCAGTGTGATATCCATTTGAATGTGAGCAGCGTCATCTATGCTTCCATAGCAGAAGCATCAACCATTAGTGAGAGCAGAGTAGAGTCGAATTTTCCAGCAAATTGGAAAATGTATGGAATACTGGATGGCGTAGATTCTTCTCGAAATGTGTCATGGGAGTATAAATATCAGCATCCCCAAGGCATGCAAATCAGTTCATCATTTGAATTAAAAGTGTGAATTAATACAGTGATTAAGGCAAGTAAAAGATAAATAAAAGTGAAAAGCAAGAAGGCTGTCTAAGCGAGCTCATCATGAACGTAAGTATTGTATATCCAACAAAAATTACATTAATCACAACGTGAAAAGTCAGCTGGATACTGGAGCGACATATAGCATCATCGATCTAAACAATAGAATTGTCATGTACAATAATAGAACCAAATATTAACAAACACATACAAGGTTTAAACGCAATTAATACCACTTGAAACAACATACTTAAGTATCAGGAATAATGACTGTATTTTCCACAGTTTAAATGTATATGCTAGTTCCTTATTTTTACTTAAGATTGTTCTCACATCTTGAATTTTAACTTAAAAAAAAGACGCTTCTCTTTTTCCACAATCTCGTTAACATATTTGACGTTCCATACATATACATTTCTTATATGTTACATTTATTCTTAACTTTTATATATTTATTTTTTGTTACGTTACATTATTTAATTACATTTTGCATAATTACTATAATTGATTTTATTTGAAATTGACAATAATTTGGCCGTGAACAAAGTTCCCAATGTGATCATATCATTAGACATCTCGTGAATTCGCTACACTTTCTTCCCATTGTGGTTGTCCCCACTGCTTGTAGTCGGATATTTTGATGTTTCGTTAAATTGACAAAATAAATAAAATAAGTTAAAAAAAGAACAAGACAAATTAAAATAAATAAGTTCGAGTAAGTGTAGAAAGTGACAAAATTACAATATGTTTCATGGGGTAAGTGTTTTAAAAATATATAATGTGTAAATAAACAATATTTATTTTCATTCATAGTTTGTTTTGTTGTGTAATTCGATGTCGCCATGAAAGGTGATCGTGTTCCCATGGTGCAGTTTTCCTTTTAACTACATAATTTGTGTGGGCTTCAATTGCCTTGACTGGCAATGATCATTCCAGATCTCTGCACAAACATATCTGGGAAATAGACTTAAAAGTTCATTAGAGTAAATGTATTTGTTTTTTTAATGTGAGAAAAATAAGTGCGTTAAATTACACGTATATATTAATTTCTTTTTGGGTTTGTACAATTTCGGTATGTACACTAATTTCGCGTCGGCATTGCTATGTAGTGTGAATGGGATTGCTGCACTTACAGCTTGTATAGGTGCATTCAATTGTGTGAGCAGATATGATGCTCTTTGGGTGATCAAGCATGCATGTGCGATGATGTATGTACGGGGAACACGATTTGTTCAGTGCGATTATATGAGTTTACCTTTTGAATTCAATTTTGGATTTTTTTGATTTTGATTTATTAAATTTTAATTACTGTTATTATATATATTATTATTCAATTATACATATATTTAAATGTTTATTTATAGATGTGTGTCTGAAATATGTGTTGAAATGTGTAATTGAGATATGTATTTGAGGTATGTGTTTTCTATGACTGGAATTGTGAGTGAAATTTTAAATGACTTGGTGTAATGCCGTTGGCATTTCAGTGTTTGCAGTCGGCGTTTCGTTACTGGGTAACACACATAGTTTGGGGATCGGTCTTTTTACCACTCTGTGTTGCGTTCTTTACTACACGTGTTAAGTTGTTTTGTCCTGGATGTTTTTTTGTTATGTAGGCTAGATTCCACTTCGCGAGTGTAATTTGCTCGTCTTTTATAAGTAAGAGGTCTCCGATTTTTATCTTTGAATGTTGTTACTGCCACTTTGGTCGTTGTTGGAGCGGTATCAGATATTCCGAGTTCCATTTCCTCCAAACGTTGAATCAGCTGCCATCAGTCGATATAATTTGTCCTTGTTTCAGTGAGATCGTGCTGTGGGATGCTGTTAAGGAGCTCACCAATTAGAAACTGCCCTGATGTTAAGGCCGCAAGATCATTAGGATCGGTGGACATTGGGCATAAAGCCCGGAATTCAAGCAGGTTCTATTTATGCCAGTTGTATCCAACTTAAGAGTTTGTTACAAGTACCGTTATTTTTTCCTAGGAATTATTTACCATGCTGTCGGCAGTTCATGTTCGAACACTTTTACTTTACGAATTTAAAATGGGACATAATGCGTCATTGGCAATGAAAAATATCATTGACGCATTTGGGTATTTAGCGCTAAACGAACGCACTATACGACGTTGGTTTGGAAAATTCCGTTTGGGAATTCGGTGCGGGAGATTCCCTTCTCCCATAGTAAAGGTAAAGAAACTCAATAAGTGGGTACCACATGAATTGAACGAATCCCAAAAACTACGTCGCCTGGAAATCTGCGTATCGCTTATATTATAAAATCAAACTGAACCGTTTTTGCACCTGTAATGAAAAGGGGATGCTGTATGATAATCGTAAATGAACTGGGCAGTGTTCAAAACACACTTCCAAGCCCGATCTTCACCCAGAAAAGATTATGTTGACAATTTGGTGGACTTCGAAAGGACAAGTCCACTTTTCAAGTATCAAATCAAATATTGTGAGGAAATCGACATATTGCATGCCAAATTGGCTGAAAAGGAATCTGCGCATGACAATGCTAGACAATATACCTCACAAGTAACGGTGCAAAAACTGGTGCAGTTGAGATTTGAAATTCTTCCGCATCCACTGTACTCTTCTGATATTTTCCCAATTGATTGCCATCTTTTCCGCAATCTGGATTCATCTTGCTGGCAGAAGGTCTTCCGGAACCAAGCAGAGCTAATAAAAGCCTTTGAAGATTTCATTGCCTCAAAAAGCCAGCACTTCTACGAAAAAGGAATATTTGAACCTCTATCACGTTTTAAGAAGGTCGTGTATGCCAACGGATCCTATGTTGATTGAATAAAAATTTACGAAGAAATAATATTGGCTTTTAAATTTTTACTATACAATACATTCCATGTGGTACAACCCAATACTTCGTTTTCGGTTATCTTCTTTAGGTGGTGTTTTATTGATAACGCTCTTGCTTCCCTCTTCCGAAGTGGGGGGAAGTGGGAGAATCGGAATTAATATTGCGTCCGTCCGTACTACGTGTGTCCGCAAAGTACCTGAGCATCCGCTTTCGCTCCAACGAAATTATTCCCACAGTCGCTGTATACTATAACTGAACGCAGATTCCTCGTCGAGCAGTGAATCTCCTGAACGCTGCTATAAATACCTGGGTAGTCATATCGGTGACTACCTCCGTAAGATTGCCTTAGTGGCCAACCTGCGTAATCGACTTCCGTATGCATAAAGGGACGTGTTGTTTTCACTCTGAAAGTCGGTAATATATCCGTAAGATGGTTTGCGTGTTTCGTCCTGTACCGGAAGCATATGTTGCAGCGATTAATAAGTCCCTTGTTGCCGTTTTTCATTCGCATGATCCATTATTTTCTTCTAATGTATGCTGTCAGTTGTTGCAGGCCGTCATGAAAAGTGCTTTCATTTGAATCCAGTAAAAGAAGTTTTGTGAAGTCATGATTGTTAGTAAGTATTATTGAATGTTGCTGCTGGTATGAAATATTTGAATTCTGAAACCTACCTCCAACTCCAAAAAGACCTATGGGATCAAGACACGAATTTAGGGACTTAAGTGCTTTTGTTGCTAATCCATTTGGATTGCTGTGATCTCTGTCGAAAACATTGTTTGTTGTGCGTTTTTTTAAAATAACAGAAATGGCTGATTCTGTTTCAGACGGGGAAATTACAGATAGGTTGCGATTAATGGATTACTGTTTAGCATTTTTAATAAATCTTAACAAAAATCTTAACCTTAACAAAAGTAAGTAACCTTGAATATTTAGATAAGAGGGTTTTTATAAGATTGTCAAGTGACTATACGCTAAACAGTTTTTACAGACTTCTATCTTGCCTACCGTTTTTTTTCTAGCAATTACATCAATTCTTAAAAACCTTTTGCACTTTCGTAGGGCAGGACCTTTGCTGCAGACCTTGCAATTATATAACTGTTTTTTACCTTCCTAATAATGAGTGAATTCGTTTTTTTGTGATTGTTATATTTAGATATTGATTGCGGTTCTACGACTTCCAAATTCCTAAATAAAGCTTCCAAAAGTTCTGAAAATTCTTTAAAAGTCGGTAAATCTTTTCAAACAATAGCTTTTCTTTCCATATCTGCTGAGTTGTGGGTGGAAGTTGCTGAAGCATACAAAAGACTAAAATCGCTTTCCAATACTGTACCGCAAGCTCTAAATTTTTGAGTTAGTGCCGACATTCAGTTGATGTAGTTAACACATTTTTTATACCGGATACTATCTCTTATTTAAGATTCCGGTGGTCAAAGAAAACTTTAAACTGCGTGTTGACTGGTATATGCTTGTAGTCATATCGCGCTATTTACACTTCACAAGCCTAGTTGTACTTTTCCTCATCAACCCTTAAATGCTGCAAAAGACGTTCAGCTTCTCCCAAAGCACTTGACTTAAGATAGTGAAATTTTTGAATTTTTGACAAAGAACCATTATAGTATGTATCAAGGAAATAAAAAGATCGAGAAACATTCTCCATTCTTCATAATTAATAGAAAAGGTGAGTATATTTATTTTTGGAAGTCTTAGTTCCTGTTTTATGTATTTATTTCCTGTTAAATTTTTAATTAGTTTTTTTTATTTTTTGTTTATACAAAATTCAATTTTTTATTTAAATACTTATAATTTATTACACGCCGCGAGAATGCCGTTTTCGCATATTCTAAAAAAACTCAAAATGTTCTCTAAATTTTATTGTATGTGGTGTTACACTCTTTTGTATTGTAACAATAAGTTTTTAATTTATTTGAAATGTTCACTTTTCAAAGGACCAATGGATTTTCCACAATTCAAATGTATAGATATGCTTATTCTTTATTGTTACTTAAGATTTTTCTCACATCTTGAATACTAACTTAATAAAACAAGACACCTTTCTTTTTTCACAATCTCTTTAATAATAATTTGTATTTGACATTACATTCGTTGTTATATGTTGTTTTACATTTATTCCAAACTGTTATATATTTATTTTATGTTACGTTACATTTTGCATAATTACATGAATTGATTATATTTGGAATTGACAATGATTTGTTTCATTTGAATCAACAATAGAATCTCTGTTACAGGTTATTATTTCATGTTATTAAAAGTAATCACTGTCCATTAGTTCCAGCTGGAACATGTCAACTTCTGAACCTAATATAGTTATGCAAGAATATGAACCAATTCCCAGTGAAGAGTTCCTGTAGTATTACATAAACAATTGAGATCAACTTTAAGAGAAATAGAGAAGATGGGTGTTATTACAAAAGAACTTGAAAATACCTATGGATGGTCAGCATTGCAACGGTAATGCAAAATAACAAACAAAGGATATCCATCTACCCAAAACACTTAAATGAAGTTTTAAAATACGTTAAATACCAACTATCCACTATAGAAGAGATTTTAACAGGACTAGCGGATGCGAAAATATAGGATTCACTGCACCTGACATGAAAACATGGATTTTGGAGACTGCCAATAAGTAACGGTAGCAACAAAATAACGCCGTTCGAGAAATATAGATTTAAAAACCTTACCTTTGAAGTAAAAGCTGGTATGAAAAATCAAGGCTAAAAGGCGTAGCCTGCATACGAGTAGTTGAAGACATTTACTATTCGGAAAGGGAAAAAACAAAAACGAAGCAGTAAAAGACCACAACCAGAATTTAGTATAAAACTAGACACGGGTACAATCCGTGCGATAAAGAACACGCCAAGACCAACAGAAAAAAAAAGAAATAATGCAATAACAGCAGTAATAAGTACAGCCGTGTTACAATATTAAAAGGTAAATAAAAAAATATCAGTATAACCAGTTGCATCCTCACATGCATAAGACTGCATTCTAATACAGGATGGACATCCAATAATTTATATATCCAAAACATTAACTCTAACTCAGAAGGATCGTGCTCTAATAGAAAAGGAAATGGCTAGCAGTTTTATTCACATGCTGGAGATTTGATCAGTACATCTATGGTAAAACAGATAAAATAAGAGAAACCGATAATTCACCCTTAATAAGTATGATATTTTTAGAAAACTTCTACTGAAAACATAAAAGAATTTACAGTCGATTATTTTGGCACTTCTGCTATACAATTTTAAAATTAAATACAAGAGAGTAAGTGAAATGCATACAATACATACTCTATCCAGAACTCTAGAAGAAAATAATCACCATGCGAAATCCTTTGATATATATTAAATTGGAAAAGATTTCAAGCAACTGATTCGCAACAACGACACGGAAGGTGCACGAATAAGTACAACAACGATAAATAAAATCAAGGTAGTAACAGCCGACGTCATCACGACGACATTGACGTCATCTATATAAAAGGAGAATAGCCAGATAAGAAAAAGGAAGTAAAACAACACGAACTTACACCAGGAAGTAATAGTTAGTTAGTTAGTTAGTTAGTTGACTTTTATTTTCAAAGTCAACCAGGAAGTAATATACGAAGTACCGCCGGAATAAATAAAAGAAATTAGTAAAGAATATACAATAAAGAAAAGGGAACAAGAAACGAAAACGATCTCACAAAAAAAGGTCAGGTAAATATAAAACAAAAAGGAAATGAAAAGTGGATCTAGGGTAAAATTTAACGTAAACTGACTAATGCAAAATGCAAAGTAACCTCAAATCAAAAAGAATACAAGCACAACACATGACATGTAATAAAATCCAACCTAATGACAGGAAGCGAAAATAGCGGCAAAACTTCAACAATAAAAGAAGCAACACAACATGACCCAAACACACCGACGAAGAACGTCGAAAGGATCACAATATAAAAACCCCATACAATAAACTTTGAATCTAAGCGAGCAATATGAAGATCAGCTTATACAACAACGGCCTATAAGAGACACCAAACTATCAAATCGATTCAAGGATTATAAGCTCTATTAACAACAAAGAACAGATGGGATGTCATCCTAAACTACGGTATTTTGGTATATAACGTGCGGTTTGCTAAGAGATGGCGTAACTTGTATTATTCCATTTTTATTATTCCATTGGAACATGTGTTGGAAAGCTTCTGTCATTGTATGTCATTCATTTGAAGCGTAAACAACAATAATTTTTTTTCACTTAAGTATGTCGAACTTTGTGCCTGAAGAAGTGTTTTTGCGGGGAGTTCTTCTTCATTACTTTAATATGAAGAAAACTGCTTCCGTATTTTGGTGGAAGTTTATGGTGAACATGCGCTAGCTGAGCGAAGGTGCCAAAAGTGGTTTGCACGATTTCAGAGTGGTGACGATGAACGTCTTGGGCAGCCAAAAAAGTTTGAAGATGAAGAACTGGAAGCATTACTCTATGAAGATTATTGCAGAAACTTTGCGTGTCACTCAAGCATCCATTTCAAAATGTTTAAAAGCAGCTGGATATATTCAAAAGCAAGGAAATTGGGTTCCACATGAACTTAAGCCGAGAGACGTCGAAAGGCGGTTTTGCATGTCCGAAATGCTGCTGGAACGCCACAAAAGGAAGTCATTTTTGCATCGGATTGTTACTGGTGATGAAAAATGGATCCATTACGACAACCCCAAGCGCAAAAACTCATATGTGAAACCCGGCCAACTAGCCAAATCAATGGCAAAGCCGAATATCCGTGGCGCGAAGGTAATGCTCTGTATTTGGTGGGATCAGATGGGTGTGCTGTATTATGAGCTGCTAAAACCGGGTGAAACCATCAATGGACAACGCTACCGAAAACAATTAATCCATTTGAAGAGAACATTAGCCGAAAAACGCCCGGAATATGTGACCAGACACGAGGCAATAATTTTTCATCATGACTACGCTCGGCCCCACGTTGCTATTCCGGTTAAGAACTATTTGGAAAACAGTGGATGGGAAGTCTTACCCCACCCGCCTTATAGCCCAGACCTTGACTATTCTGACTACCATTTGTTCCAGTCGATGCAGAACGCCCAAACTGAAATACGGTTCACATCAGAGCAGAATATCAAAAATTGACTTGATTCATTCTTGGCTGCCAAGCCGGCACAGTTCTTTTGGGATGGGATCCACAAATTGCCAGAAAGATGGGAAAAAGTCATAGCTTCAGATGGAAAATACTTTGAATAATACTATTGTAAATGTTTTTCTTAAATATACGTTCAAAATTTGAAAAAAAAATATAAAAAATATATACCAATATTTCGATTTTGATTTGGAAATTCCGTTATAAATATATACAATAATAAAGAGTGAAGTATGTGGACTTTATTTTAAAAAGGGTTATTAAATATTATATGGTGTCAGATGTGTGCAATCAAACACAAAATAACGAATAAAGAGAACAAAAATACATAATAATTACTACGAAACAATAATGATATAAGCGGAAAAATTGAAAGCAAATCAAAGAATTGAGAACAGAGTTAAGAGGACAAAGAGAAGTGCAGCAAAGTATAGTTCCTCAAACCCTTTCAACAACAATGGGAAAATTACCTAACTGCAACAGACTTTCTCAAATTAAAAAAGGAAAGCAAAAAGACCATTTTGTTAACTGCAATCACCAGATATGAAAAATTGCAAAGAATAGACGTAAATTTGTTACGTTCGTGGTCGGCCTTCTTCTGCACTTGCTCAAGTGGATTTCCCACTAAAGTCTTCATTAAATCGATATATATTTACAAAGAACTTAGTGATTTAATTCTGAGAATTGAATTTTATTCAACCACAACTCTCTGCTTAAAATGTCATCCCGATCACAAAACAAAAAGAACAACAACAACAAAGACCTATGTCTGCATTCACACCATCGAAGGTTGATTCTCCTGCAACAAAAAGAGGAGAAAATAAATTCAGCAGAAATGATGACTCCTATCTCATACTTGAAACTCTTGAGGACCGGTTAAAAAAGCACGCCGCACTCATCGCATAACGGATGAGTTCTCCAAAATCCGCGGTGAGCTAATAGTTAAATTAAAACAAGCTGAACTAATTTGGTCCTTGAAGCTCAGCGAGGTAAATACGACTATAGCTGAAATCGTGCATCGAGTTCAACACATTGAAACCAACTCAGTCTATGCACTCATTCTTGACCACAAGCTGGCTTCAGTAAACACCGAAATTGTAGATGTCGGACGGAGATCAAACTCAGCTGAACTGCAAGAACTCAACACTAAAATAGTGTCATTGCAGCAACAGATCGATTCAAGTGAAAAGAAAGAGACCGCAGCTGACGCTGTTTTGTTGACGCTAGCCTGCCAGCAGAAAGCCTAACGTTATTCTTTAACTGGTTGTGTTTGACTGCCAAGTGCAAACCCCTAACCCTAAGGAACATTTTTCGCTCTCGTTTTAGAAATACTAAAATCCCAGCTCCACCACCAATTATCCTCAAATCTAACACTGTTGGAGAGAGAAACACTTTACTGAACTGCATCGCTGAGTTCAGGAAACATAAACAAAGCGATCAACTCTCACTGCGTGGGTATAAAGTCTGACAGTGCTTGCTATATGAATGAAAGTCTAAGCTGTAATATCCGCAATCTTCTGCATCATGCCCACCGACTCAGAAACAATCAACAACTGTACAGTGCTTACACAAGGCATGGAAAAGTCTTTATAAAACTTAGAGCCGATGGGAAAAGTATTGTTGTAAACAACGTTGAGTGCTTAGAAGCTGCCGCAT
This sequence comes from Volucella inanis, assembly GCA_907269105.1. Taxonomy (NCBI): domain Eukaryota; kingdom Metazoa; phylum Arthropoda; class Insecta; order Diptera; family Syrphidae; genus Volucella; species Volucella inanis. Next base: position 111,596,977 of record OU026153.1, on the reverse strand, counting down.
CGTCAAACTAATTCTGCCCCAAACCAATCTTTTTTTTTCTTCAACTCTTTTTTTATGTTTTTTTTTTTAAATGTTTCTTTCTTTTTATTGTAATACATCTTCTGTCTCTATTATTGTCTACTTTGTAACGATGTCTTGTCATGTTGCCATGTTACGATGTTGCTCGTTCTCGAGCAAGTGCTACGTCTGGAGCCAACTATAGTAGGGGGTTCGCTGGCAACAACGTGAATACGAGTTTATACAACATGATTCGAATTCTGCGAGCTCAATAAAATGGTATACGAATATGTCACTTAAATGCACAGAGACTAAGCAGCAAATTAGAGGAATTCAGATACTTGTTTGTGGAGTCCAAGATAGATATTTTGTCCGTTTCCGAGACATAGTTTCAACCAGATATAAGCGATGATTTCTATTGCCTAAAGGGCTATACGCTTTTTAGAGGCGATCGAATGTTCGGAACTGGTGGGAGTCCGGCTCTGTATGTGCGTGATGGGTTAAGTTGCAAGTTCGTCACTAAATCGGATGATAGCTGTCCATTGGAATATGTTTTTGTTAGTGTCATATGTAACACTGAAAGCGTATAAGTTGGATCAGTCTACAGACCATACAACTACGTTAGCACTGTACCGTTGGTTTCTTCACTAGAGACAATTTCCTATACAATATTATGTGGTGATTTTAATTGTTATTTGTTGGACAAATATTTATGAAAAAACTTTCTTAGTACATTTGAGGCATTTAAGGCATTCAGCTCGGCAACGTCCCCACCCCCGTGAATCTAGGACTTTTCATATTCACCAACATCCAGTTTCGCCAGCATACATGCCAGCCACTTGATGGTTCCAGCACTCGTGGTTATTTTAGCTGGTAAGGTAAAAAAATACGGGTCGAAAAATGCGGTCTCAATGAAACACGTCTTTTCTTCTTGATGTTACAGCAAAGACAGTTAATTTATTGTATCGGAAATAACCTCAATTTTCAACTTTGAAGTATCATACAATACATTTGTTTAATAATTATAGACTTACGTTACGTTTATACGGTTACATTTAAGTTAAAATATTACATTTGTTACATTTAGTTTAGTTTAAGCTTAGTTATTAGTAAAATTTTTAATTATTCAAAATTAAAAATGGTATTCAATATCATTCCGTGTGAGTGTGAGTGCGTTGACTATCTACATGTAAATGAGACAAAATCTTGTAAGTTAATAGTATAAAACATTACATGTAGGTGACAAGGATAGCGACATAACAATACAGACAACAATGAGAGATTAAATGTGCGTAAATTGTTTTATTTTGCAAAAGTGCAAAAGTTTGTTTTGATCGTTAACCTTGACCAAATTTTTGGAATTTCGGGTGTTATTTCGCCGATTGCATCTACCTTTAGTGGACCTCTATCTCTTTATCTAGCTTGTGCCCGGCGGTTTCGTACAAATCGTTTGCAGTACGCAAGACTGCGAGAAAGCTTCGTAACCCCGACTGACTTATTAAATACCGTATGGTAAGGAATAAAGAAATGGTGTGGTGTATCCAGTACGATATTCTTTTCGTCAATTTTCGTCAAGTGCTGTACACAAGCCCTGACTTTGTCTGTTTCTTTGAAATTAAAAAACAACTCCTCTAGTTCCCAGAATTTTTACACTGAGTATCGATGCCAAAAACCTGCAGAAAGCTGTGAATAAGTTCCTGAGTTCGCGAAATGACCTTCCCAAGTAGAAGCCAACCTTACTCGGATTCTTGTGTGATTGGAGACCTTTCATCTATACCACGGATAATCGCTAATCGAATGAACTCGCAATAAACATGGCTTCTCAGGGGAAGATCAACGGTGGCTGGCTTATCGAATTGTGAGTCAGCTGACCTTAAACTCTGGATATGTTCCCAATTTTGAAGATCTAAAGGCTTGAATAGCAAAAGACCAGTCAGGAACTTGAACACATAGGTTGGGGTATTTGTCTCAAAAGGTGTTGCTAGCGAGCCAAAGGTAAGACTTACATACCGTTGACATGAACCACTTCTAACTTTTCCCAATCCAGATACCGCAATGAATGTTCGTCGCTGATGAAGCCCTAATAACTGGAGATTGGATTCAGTAATAAACGTTGCTTCCAACCCAGGATCGACTAACGCCCTAGGATGATAATAGTTGCCCTTTGAAAACCTCACTTTCACAACGGCTGTGGCAAGAAGCAAACTTGGTTGAACTACCTCAAGATCGACCCTCCGCAGTTGGCATGCAGCATAGAGTGGTGTTTCTGCTTGCAGTTATAGCAGCACATACTACTTTGACATTGACTAGGCCTGTGACTGTATGCTAGACAGTTCCGAAAAACCCCGATCGTGTTGACAGCCTTGGATCGTTCACAGATCTCCATATCAATGAACCTCTGACAAGTTCGAAGGGAATGTTGACGTCTTCCACACATCTGGCACGAAAACTGCTTCTTCCCAAAGTGCAACACCGTTTTCTTGTCGACAGCACCCGTTTTGCTTGACGACGGTCCACAATTCTTTATGCCGCACTTTCCAGCAACAGCTTCCAAGGTGCGAAAACGAATTTCTAAGAACTCTGTGAATTGTGATAATGTAGATAACTTCTGAGAACTACCTAATTTTTATTCCCACAATCGCTAAGTAAAGCTAGGTATTTTTTGAACTGATATGTAAATCAGTATGTAATCCTAGATTTTCTAGAGCATGAAAACATTCCTGGAATATATCCAATAGAGATTTGATGTTACTGGCTGTCTCATACGTCAACTGCTGTTGTTCAAAAAAATTTTAAAGTGAGCGTTCACTAACACTTACTTGTGGTCGTTTGTGGCGACAAGCAAAGCAATTCTCATACCTTGTCATAATTGAAAGAATCCAACCCTAAATGCTGCAACAAGCGAGCAGGTTCACCCCTAAGAGAGAATTTTAAATGGTGTAATTTTTTAAATTTCCTCTAGCTGTTTATTATTGTGGATTAAGGACAAAGAAACATCGTGGAACGCTCGCCACTTCGTGTACTAGCCCTCAAAATGCGGTGTTTGCGCTAAGGAAAGGTCTCTACTAGCTGCACCTGTGGATTCGCTTTCTACTACCTTATCGTGTTCACCTCGATGGCGTCGATTAATTCACTGAGGTGGGTGCAATATGTCTCCCACAACCTTTCGATGAATTCGTGGAAGTCTTCCTTTTGTAGATCCGCCTCTTATTCACCTCGTCGAATCCTTGCTTGGTGTTCAAGTGCAGTCTTAAAATTGACTTCAAGAATAAGAAGACGACTTGATAGGTAGTTTCTTGTGCGACGTGATGTACCTGTCTTTTTTAGGTTGGAGTGGTGTCGGAGAATCTGCTCCAGGACCCCCTTTAGGTCTGCACCTGTTGCAATCTTTTTGTAAATCCACCTTCGTGTGTAAGGTTAGTCTTTGTGTAAACTGTGTAGGGTAGAAAAATAGAGGTCGAAAAATGCGGTCTCAATAAAACACGTCTTTTCTTCTCGATATTATAGCAAAGAGAGTTAATTTATTGTATCGGAAATAACATCCATTTTACTTTAAAGTGTCATACAATACATTTGTATTATAATCATAGACTTACGTTACGTTTATTCGTTTACATTTAAGTTAAAATAATACATTTGTTACATTCAGTTTAGTTTATTCTCAGTTATTAGTAAATTTATTAATTATTCAAAATTAAAAATATTATTCAATATCCGAACAAAGTTGTTATGGGTTAGGGGCTCATCAGTGGGTGAATCAAGCGGGATGTGTGTTAGTGGTCTCGGATTGACGATATTTTCTAACTCGAATATGAAATGCAGGCTGTGCTCTTGAATGCGTTCATCGTAAAGAGCATATATCATCGCTATCTTTACGCTTCTTACCAAACTCTCTCAGCATCCCCCGGCGTGAGAGTTAAGCGGACAGTTGAAAATCCACAATATCCACAAAATCTACTTTTTAATCAAAATCATTAAGCTGTCTCCGTAATTCACGTTCAGCTCCTATGAAATTTGAACCGTTGTCCATCGCACGGAAGTTCCTCTGCGATTGATAGAATTAGGTATACATAACAGACATGTCTCAGGCGATAGGTCTCTAGTTATCCCTAAGTGTATTGCCCTAGTAGTCAAACATGTGACGATGACGCTGACGATGATAAAGGCGCCCATGTAGTCTAAGTCAGTTTAAGTAAAAGGTCTAAAGAACGGCGTCAACTTGTCTTTTGGCAACTAACCCATTAACGGAACAACTGGTTTTGCTCTTCTTTGACAGGTCCTTTCGTTTTTACGTATTACTGATCTTGCTTGAGGAATCTAGTAGCGACCACGATTCTCGGCTATGATGATGTTTTCGTTTTGATGGTTTACTAGGCAGTGATAGAACCTCACAACAAGGTTGGTTACGTTATGGTCCTTGGGAAATACTATAGATGTTCAAGTATGAAAAGGAACAACTATTGCTCGATCTATGCGATCGCTTGAACAGATTTGTCGGGATTCGTTTAGACATGGACTCAGCTTCCAGAGTTTACTATCTTTCCCCACTCATTTACCCAAACTCAAGCTATTATATTCCTAAGCAAATGCAGTTATTTGAACAGCCCCATATATCGCCATCGTTGCGTCCTCAATTTCGGACGCTTTCAGCCAGTCATGATTTCTATCGTAAGGTGCTACAAAACAGTTGTTACGAAAGCGCAGTATCCATTTATCTAATGAAAGATATGAACTTGTCTTTTGGCAACTGATCCATTAGCGGAACAACTGGTTTTGATCTTCTTAGCTTACAAATTTGACAGGTCCTTTCGTTTTTACGCACTACTGATCTTATTTGAGGAATCCAGTAGCAATGACGATTCTCGGCTATAATGGTGTCTTCGTTTTGATGGTTTACTATTCAGTGATAGAACCCGACAACAAGGTTGGTTACATGATGGTCCTTGGGGAGTACTATAGGTGTTCGCGTATGAAAAGGAACAACTTTTGTTCGGTCTATGCGATCGCTTACACAGATTTGTCGGGATTCGTTTAGACATGGATTCATCTTCCAGAGCTTACTACCTTTCTCCATTTACCAAGCTTTATATAAGCTTTATATTCCTCAGCAAAGGCGGTTATTTGGACAGCCCGATATATCGCCATCTCCGCGTCCTCAATTTCAGACGCTTTCAGCCAGTCATGATTTCTATCGTAAGGAGCCACAAGACATTTGTAACGAAAGCGCAGTGTCCATTCTATGACCCGTCTCAATCTACTGAAAGATGAGAACCTTTCAAAATCATTAGAAACTGAACTTACTATATATATTAAACAGTAATGTTAAATTTGGTGCGCAATTTTTCGCTGGTTGTTGCACACGGTTGATTGGTGAGCCAACGAAACTCTTCACCTTCCAGAAAACTTAGTCCTTTCATCCGAAATGATTTGCGTTTTTCGTTTTTAAGCATGTTCTAAAGCGGTTTCCGTAGCCCACCCTCAGTTTGGTGGGCTTATTTGCGATAGAAACGCCAAAATGGGTAAATACCAGATGTGTGAACTTCTGCACTCGTTATCCAATATTCTCTAGTACCCTTTTAGTTCGAATCCGCCATGATGCGACAGTATTCTTTACAGTAGTTGTCGTCCCGTCGAAATTCATTTTCCAGCGCCAAAAAAGTTCTTTCAGCTTGATCTCGACTTGGTGGCAAAATGATGTTGTCCTCCTTCGATAAAAGACCAGTTTCAAAGCTTTCACCTTGACACGATGTGGTAAGCTCTAATAGATTCCGTGCGGGAGCATCGATTGCTGATTCTATGTGCTTTACCTCTAGGACGTTCAGACTCTCATTGGCCAGGTATTCTTGGACGAGTCTTTCTAATCCGTCCATCGACGCATGACTCTCTTGTGCAAAATACGCATCCTAGTTTTGTTAAAGTCTTCTATTACTATCCCCACCATAGACAACATAGACAAGTTTTGTTAGAACTACCGCCGGCACTATCACCCAGTGCCGGCCATTAGCTATCACCTGTTGTGCGACTCATAGATAAGCATTATCTAGCCCAATCAATAGTTCCGGAGTTGAAAGATCATAACTCTGAATCGGAAGATTTTTTCTGTTTTGGTACTTAATATGCAACTCATCGATATTTAGAGTTTGTGTGGGTAACTTAAAATCGTTAACGGTTCTTACATTTTTAAGAGGGAGCATTTTGCTAAGGGAAACAACACCTGATATAAGCATATCAACTTAACATATCAACAACTCGACGGCTCGGTAATGCTCGTATTGCCAAACCACTGCAAGGTTAAATTATCTTTAACCCCTTTCAGCACTCCGTTCGGAATAACGCACGCTGCATTGACCGTACTTGATAGTTCCTGCAACCAGTCACTGAAATTTCGTATGTTTGGATGATTTTACCTTCTTTCTAGAGCTGGCTTCAGCAATAGTTCATACATTTGCGCTGACGTATGTATGTAGATTCGGGCGACTTCGATGGTGTGTATTCGGGTGCTTCGCTGATCACAACTCTTCATGGTCAATGGTATTGCTGCGAGAAGCTTGTGCGCTCCAGGTAACTTTTCTTCTTCGTAGTGAAACACTCGCATACAGTTATTAAGCTGATCACAGCCCTACAAAAGCATTCAGCTTGGCACCACACAACATCCAGCAACCGATGTGGCGACAACAGAAGAATCACATCCTACAACTGAGGTGGATGCAGCTAACCAGAAAGCTATCAGAGAACGAATCGATCGATGAGTGAGTAGTTACACCTTAGCGAGGGAGCAATAGAAGAATATCTTACTCTTCTAACTGATAGGCTTGCGCTGAAGTAAATAAGAGATTTCATTATTAAAATGCAAACTTTAAACATACCTTATCCAATAAAGCAATGCAACACGTCTCTCGGTGGCTGTAGATCATCGTGATGTCTCATATGGCCTCTTGAGAATAGCCGCCATAAACCTTTGACACCATACAGTAACAGCAATCAGAGTGTTAATATTACAGTATTTGACAAGCAAACTCGATTCTGTTTCATTTACTGGTTTTGAAGACCCGGAGCACGTATGTAGCGCGGTGACTCCGGTGCCTTCACCTACAATTAAATCTTGTATCCGGCCCTCCTTTTCGTCCTTGCAAAGCCAAGGAGGGCCAGACCACCAGATGTTAAGGTCAGCCAGTTGAGATAAGTATGTTATATGCCGCGAGAAGCGACATCGACTGGATTAGTTGTCATTGGCACATAGTTCCAAGCCTCAATCGATGTCAATTCTTTGATTTGAGTTAGTCCATTGGCTACATATTGCTTGTGTTCTCGAGGGTTCGACCTCATCTAACTTAGCGTTGTTTTCGGGTCAGACCAGCAGTAGGTATGTAAAGATGGAAATTGTAATTTTTTTGATACCTTTGAACTAATTTTTGCGGCTAGGAGAGCTCCATAAAGCTCTAAACGTGGAACGGTAATCTTCTTTAGCGGTTCCACCTTAGTCTTGCCCATTAAAATTGAAACCTTTATCTCACTATTTGAAATTTTTACACGCAGATAAGTAACAGCTGCATAGGAAGATGTAGAGGCGTCACCAAATATATGGAGCTGATAGCTGTTGGTATTTTGTGATGAGAAAATCTATCGGGAACGTTTATCTTCTCGATCAGGGGCAGCTCTTCCCTGAACTTTATCCAATCCTGCTGATGAGGCTCGGGCAAAAGTTCATTTCAGAAACCTCATCAGTGAATATGCATATGAATGGAATCATGGTATCAACGATGGAAAACTAAACTGGAAAAGTCGACACCTCTGTGATGTTGCTGAAGGAACCAGACTTTAACATAAGCTGTACTGCTCCTATTCTGCCACGATTGGAAAATATTATGCCTCTTACGACCGTGGATCCTACGCCGTTTAGTGAATTTTCGGATCTTGATCTGGCGGATCCGAATTTCAATGAACCTGGACCTATTGATGTCATCGTCTGAGTGACCTTTTCGGTTCGCTAGTCCTTGGTGAAATCAAAAAATTATCTGTTAATGCCCCTGTAGATCAAATTACTCATCTGGGATGGGTAATTTGCGGACGCTTGCCCGCATCAACAATTCTCCCACTGCGTACCAAGGTTTGCGCACTGTCGTGTGCTAAACTCAGCAATTTAATTCAATGTATGTAGAAGTTTAATTAGTTTGAAGATTAGGGATCTACTTCGACGATGGCACAGGACGAACTCTACTAACATTAGGTATCCCTTCAAAAGCTCTATCGACCTAACCGCGCTGGCAGGTTCGAAAGCGGACGCATACAAACTTTTTAATTACCAGCAAAATCGGCTCAACAGGCATCCGGAGATAAAATAACTATACGAGAAGTTTATGGCCAAGTAACTAGCACTCGGTCATATGGAGATAGTTAAAGAAGATGTCGAGCCGCAACGTGATTGTAACATACCTCATCATGGGTTATATTAGAGTTCAAGGTAACAACAAAGCTGAGAACTGTCTTCAATGCATAAAGAAAAGGGAGATCAGAAATTTCATTGGATGACTGTTTTAATATTGGGCCTAAACTCCAAAATGTCTTAGTGGCGATTATTTTGAGATGGCTAACACATCAGATTGCATTTATGGCCAAAGTAGAAAAATTCTACAGGCAGATTACGGTCGAAGAAGCGGATGCCGACATACAACGTAGTGTTTGAGAGGACAAAGATGACACTCCAAAGACTTATAGACTACTGGCCGTCACATATGTTTTAAATTGTTCTCCATACGTGACCATTAAGGTTTTCTACACTTTGGAGAAGCCCGAAGAGGCCGATTTCTCTATTGTTGACATTCTTCGGGAGTCATTATATATGGACGACTGTTTTCATTGAGCGGACATGGTCGAGATTGCTCTCGACCTTCGGGAACAACTTCAGAATCTTCAGAATCTACCCTTCACGGTGGGACCCAAACAATACTTCACTATCTCTAAAAACACTATTGGGTGGTCGACGCTCGTTCTTAAATTCGGAAGTTCATTCATGGTTGTATAAAATGTTTTCGTCAAAAGAGAACCGTGTTGAATCAAATAATGGGAGGCCTTCCAAGCCATCTGAAGGCAGATGCACCTGCGTTTCAACACTGCGGACTAGACTATGGTGGCCCATATAAAATACGTATTTCTGAAGGAATTCGTGCTCACAAAGGCTACATCGCTCTATTTGTATGCGTTGTCACGAGAGCGATTCATCTCAAACTTGTGATTGAGTATCTTGGCATTTCATTCTGCCGGTGTCTCCAATTTTGGAGGTGTCTTTGAGGCCGGAATGAAGATCATGAAATATCATTTTAAAAGGACTATTGGCGAAGATGTATTAACGTTTGGGGAGTTTTATACATTGCTAAAGCAAGTCGAAGAAGTCTGAACTCCTCTACTGCACTATCCGATGACCCTACGAATCTAGTCGTTCTGACCCCTGGGCATGTCTTGCTGGGCGGTTCTCTTACCGCAGTTCCTGAGCCCAACCTTTTGGATGTTAAAACCGACTTGTTAAGAGGAAGTATTGTAGCTACAGCAGATGCGTCAATTTTTTTTTTTTGGAAACGGTGGAACTGTGAGTATGTGCATGAACTTCAAGTCAGATACAAATGGTAGCAAACTAAAAAAAA